>JAJHSJ010000001.1:60250956-60418232 GCA_021015155.1 Magnolia officinalis
AACTCTAGAACCCCCCTTGTGGTTGGTTTGAGCATGTGTGACTGTAAGTGTTATGGTCTCATGCTCCTTTGGTTGTCAAATTTTGGTGTGCCAAAACATCTATCTGTGTCCTGTGCTTGTATGATGATTTATATGAATTCAAGACACTGCTTACACTTCAAGCTACATGTTCAAGTCTGAAGAAGCAAGCTACTTGTTGAAGTCTCAAGAAGCTACAATGTTGAAGTTCAAGTCTGAAGAACAACGCATGAAGTAGTTTTATGTTGATGAGATCTCAAGTTTAAGCTACAACAAACATTCAAGATCTCAAGCATGATATGGTTCAAAACATCTCAAGATTTCAAGCCTGATATGGTTCAAAATATCTACATTCGTTGAATGGTTGAAGTTCAATGTCCATACGACATGGTTCAGGTTTGAATGACCTTAGGTTGACCCTTTAAGTAGGTCACTTTGGATACATAAATCAAATATTTATTTTACACAAGTTGGTCTATTCTACGACCAGTCCTAGCTCTTGTTCGACCAGTCCTAGCATTGGTTCGACTAGTCCAAGAAATTCCACGACCAGTCCTAAGTTTTTGAAGATTTTTCGGAATTTTTTGGTACGCCCCCACGACCAGTCCTGGAGGTCCTTCGACCGGTCGTAGGTGTGGCTTCGACTCGTCTACGACCAGTCGTGGAGCTACGACTCAAAGTCAGCAACGAAATCACTGGTCCTACGACCAGTCGTAGGAATCTACGACCAGTCGTAGGTGACCCACGACCAGTCGTAGGCTACTCACGACCAGTCGTGGAACGGCTTTTAAGATCGCGCTTATTTTTTCAAAAATCTGTTAGAGCTACGACCAGTCGTAGGTTTCTAAGACCAGTCGTAGGAGCGATTTCTGCTTCTATAAATTGAACACGAAATTCAGAGTTTTCATAACTTCAACGCTATTCAATTCAAGAATTTTCAAGTGATCACTCTGAGATAAGTTTGTGTTTATTTTAAGCTAGATTGTGCTTATTTAATATTCCTTTTTGCTAGCTTATTTAATTTGATTTTGTTTCTATATTCCAATCTTATTTGAAAAGAGGAATTATCTTATTCCTTCTTCTTGGAATCAAAATCAAATATAGCTACGCCCAACGAGTTAAATCTAAAATCAATTAGAATTTAGAACCTTGAATGTGAGTATTGGAAATTGAACTTTGACATTCAAATCATCTACTCCGATTGGTTCTACCTGGGCTGCTACGAAAAGGAGAAATCCAGGTATTTTACAATTCTGTAAAATTCATTTCTTTTGGTTTTGTTTGAGGTTAAGCCAGAAAAATCTCATTGTACTGGTTTTGTTTGAGGTTGAACCAAAAAATCTCATTGTATTGGTTGTCTGAGGAAAACCAGAAAACTCAGAAAAGAGGGGTTTTTGAATTGTTTAAGCCCAAGTGAAAAAGACACAATTGTAAAGGTTTTTGGTGAACCTGTGAAAACCTATTTGATAGTGAACGCTAATATCCCCTGTGTGAGGATATTAGGAGTGGAGTAGCTTTTTGTGTGGCTGTTGGAAAACAGTTGGTGTACACACAAGCGAACCACTATAACTCTTTGACTTGTGGTATGAATGCTTGCTTATTTTCATATCTTTTATCATTCAATTGTGTGGAATGTACAAGTGGATGTGAATGTTGTAACTATTTACATTTCAAGCAAGTGTGGGGATTGTTGTAATAATTTAGATCTTACTTTGCATTTAATTTCAATTCCTTGCTATTTCATTTACTTATATTAATATTGAGTCCTTGATCCAAAAGAGGTTCTAGAAATAAGGTTGTCCTACCATAAGCCCTTGTTGATTATGGTGTAAGGTTGTCCTTAGAACTGAATTTGCATCAATCTCTCGATACCTATTTATCAAGGTGATTTAATTTAGCTTTGTGAATTGATTCATATTGTAAGGCTATTGGTTTATTTATTTCCGCTGATTTTATTTTAAATTTGGCATAGTCCTATTCACCCCCCCCTCTAGGACATATAGCTTGGCCTTTTCAAGTGGTATCAGAGCCTAATAGCTCATATTTTGTTGCTTTTTTTTGGATTTATTTCCTGAGCTAACGATCTAAGCTATATAAAAAGATGTCAAATTTTGATAGCCTTTCAGTTACTAGACCTCCTCCCTTTGATGGCTCCAACTATGCCTATTGGAAAGCCAGAATGAGGATCTTCCTCAAATCAATGGATGAAAGTGTGTGGCAAGCCACAGTGACTGAATGGAAACCTCCTATCATGGAAGTAACTGGTGTTGATGGTTCAAAATCTATGAAAATTACACCGTATTACCAATGGACCACACTTCAGAAAAATGAGAGTAGTGCTAATGCTAAAGCACTAAATGCAATCACTTGCGCACTATCACCGGATGAGTTCAAAAGAATCATATCCTGTGATACTGCAAAGCAAGCCTGGGATATTTTAGAAATGACACACGAAGGTACATCAATTGTCAAGAAATCTAAAGTCCAACTCCTCACAACTAAATTTGAAGAAATTCATATGGAGGAAAATGAAATGTTTATGGACTTTTACACTAGATTGAATGACATTGTAAACTCAATGTGGGGTCTTGGCGATAAGATCCCAGAAAGTAAAGTGTGTGCAAAAATACTACGCTCTCTTCCTGAACGGTTCAATTCTAAGGTAACCGCAATCCAGGAACTTCGTGATACGGATAATATGAAGGTAGAAGAATTAGTTGGTTCTTTACAAACCTATGAATTAAGTTTTAAAGCTCCTAAAGGTAAATCTATTGCTTTGAAGTCATCTAAAAGTATTACTCAAGAAAATTCAGATTCAGAAAAGTCTGAAGATGATATGGCCCTTTTGGCGAAAAAGTTTTATAAGATTTTCAAAAGTAAGAAAAGAGTCGATTTTCAAAAGGCAAATGAAAAGAAACGTTCCAAACCTAAGTCTAAAACTTGGAAATCATTGAAAGATAGTCAATGCTACAACTGTCAAGAATATGGGCATTTAGCAAACAAATGTCCTAAAAAGGACAGATTCAAAAGGAAGGGTATGTTGGCTACTTGGGATGAATCGTCTGATTCTGAAGCCTCTTCTGAGTCAGAAAATTCAGAAACTGAGTCGGGCAGTGAACTTAAGGCCCTTATGACTCTAGCCAAGTTTACTTTTCCGATCACGATGATTCAACAAGTGAAGAAAATTTGGATAGTGATCATGAATTTGATGAAGATCTTCAAGATGCTTACAATGCCTTATATAAGGAAAGTTGTAAAATTGCTGTCAAACTTAAACTTCAAAAAGAAAAGTTTTTTAAACTTAAAGAATGTTTTGAAACTCTTTGTTTAGAAAAATCTCAAATTTCAGATAGTTTTGAAAATCAAAGTGTGATCTAGAATTCAAAACCTCCCTAATTGAAAATTTGAAATCTGAAAATGAGAAACTTAAAAATGAAGTATCTTCTCTTCTGAGTTTGAAGGACACATGGAGATATGCCCAAGGTGATCCAAAATTAGAAAAATTATTATCCGGATCAAGAAAATGTGGCGATCGATCCGGGTTGGCTATGATAAAACACATCTCCTAAACAGAAGAATACTCCTTCCAATTTTGTGAAAGGAGAGACTTCTAACTCAAAAGGAAAGGTACTAGTCAAGTTTTTTCTAAAAATAAAAACTTTTCAAAAACCCAAAAGCAGCTATATAAATTTCAAAAATCAGATTCGAAACCCACTAGCTGAAAAAATTGTTGATTTACTTAAGGAGCTATTAAAATCTAACTCTGTAGGTCACTCTTACAACTATAACAAAAGAAGACCAATTATTCTCCTAAACCTAAAACTGTACTGAAATGGGTTCCTAAGGTTGCCTGTTTGGTTGCTCACACTGCTTTTCAAAGCTACAAGCCATTCGAAATGGTACCTAGACAGTGGATGCTCCAGACATATGACAGGCGACAAAGCACTATTCACCGATCTTAAAGATATGACTGATGGGTCAGTCACATTTGGTGATGGTAGCAACTGCAAGATAATTGGCAAAGGTACGGTCCAACTCTATAACCTTCCCTTATTTAAAAATGTTTTATATGTTGAGGGTTTAAAAAACAAACCTGTTGAGCATATCTCAAATATGCGATAACAACCATAATGTTAAATTTTCTAATCAAGGTTGTGAAATTATAAATGAAAAGGGTTCTGTAATATTAACTGGTCGCAGAACTTCTGAAAACTGCTATATAGTAAGCGATAGTAGCTCATCTAAACAACGTGTTACATGGTCCATACCGATGAGACAGAATTATGGCATAAACGCCTCGGACATGTACACTATCGAAATTTATACAGATTGAGCAAAGGTGAACTAATTAGAGGTCTACCTAAGATACAAAAAGTAGACAAGATTTGTGGTGAATGCCAGTATGGTAAACAAACTAGGAGCTCTCACAAAAAGGTGAACTCCAATACCACCACAAGACCACTCGAGCTTCTCCACATGGATCTTATAGGACCAACAAGAACGGAAAGTCGAGGTGGCAAAAAATACATCTTAGTTATTGTAGATGATTATACAAGATTCACTTGGGTTTCATTCTTGAGAGACAAATCAGAAACCCTTGATGAAGTGAAAAAGATTATAAAACGGATTCAAACTGAAAAATGTTCTCAAGTCAACAAGATCCGTAGTGATCATGGATCCGAATTCGAAAATAGCGGTTTTGAGAAATTCTGTAGCGATCAGGGAATATCGCATGAATTCTCTGCACCTAAAACTCCTCAACAAAATGGAATTGTCGAGAGGAAGAATAGAGTGCTTCAAGAAATGGGAAATGTTATGTTAAATAGCATGAAGCTCCCTAGGAATCTATGGGCTGAAGCAGTGAATACAGCCTGCTACATTATTAACCGTGTTTTATATCTGTAAAACTAATAATAAAACGGCTTATGAAATGTGGTTTGAGAAAAAGCCTTCTGTCAAATACTTTCGAGTTTTTGGCAGCAAGTGCTATATTTTGCGTGACCGTGAAAATTTGGGAAAATTCGACACTAAAAGTGATGAAGGGATCTTTTTAGGGTATTCTTTAAACAGTCGTGCATATCGTGTTCTGAACAACAGGACCGGTGTGATTCAAGAGTCAATAAATGTTGTGATTGACGATCTTTTGAATACACCCGTCCCTAGTTCAGATAATGATGAAGTGCTTATACTTGAAAAACAAGAAACTTCATCAAGTGAACCTAATTCTGAATTAAGGACTGTTAAAGATCATCCAACTTCTCAAATACTTGGAAACCCTCTCACTGGTGTGCGCACTCGTAGACAATTAGAGGACATATGTAACTACGTATGCTTTACATCCCAGATTGAACCGGTTAACGTAAAAGAAGCACTTTCGGATGAAAACTGGATTCTTGCGATGCAAGAAGAACTTAATCAGTTTGTCAGAAATGATGTTTGGTACCTTGTTCCTAGACCTAAAGATAAACATATTATTGGAACAAAATGGATTTTCAAAAACAAATCTGATGAACTTGGAAATATTATTCGAAATAAAGCAAGACTAGTTGTACAGGGTATACACAAATTGAAGGTATTGACTATAATGAGACATTTGCCCCTGTAGCTCGTCTTGAATCAATCAGACTTTTTATCTCCATTGCATGTTTTAGAAAGATTAAAATTTATCAAATGGATGTAAAGAGTGCCTTTCTGAATGGTGATTTACATGAAGAGGTATATGTTGAACAACCTACAGGGTTTGAAGATCCTAAATTTACTGATCATGTGTATCGTCTTAAGAAGGCTCTCTATGGTCTGAAACAAGCTCCCAGAGCATGGTACGAAAAACTGACTAAGTTTTTACTGAGTCATAATTTTCAGATGGGATGTGTTGATAAGACGCTCTTTGTTAAGAAACATAACGATGATATTCTAATGGTTCAAATATATGTTGACGATATTATTTATGGATCAACCTGTACTAACATGACTGTTGAGTTTGCAGATTTGATGAAGTCTAAATTCGAAATGAGCATGGTTGGAGAATTAAACTATTTCCTAGGGTTGCAAGTAAACAACAACCTGATGGAATTTTTATCTCTCAAACCAAATATGCTCTAATTTAATCAAGAAATTTGGATTTGAGAAAGGTAAAATTTTGATACTCCTATGAGTACAACTTTGAGACTCTCAAAAGACTCTACAGGTAATGATGTGGATCCTAAATTGTATCGTAGTTTGATTGGTAGTTTACTTTATCTGACTGCTAGTAGACCAGATATCGCTTTGAGTGTTGGTATTTGTGCTCGTTATCAATCAAATCCTAAAGAATCTCACTTAACTGCTGTTAAGCGGATTATGCGATATGTCGCAAGTTCTACTAAACTGGGTCTCTGGTATCCACATGAGACTAATGTTCAATTAGCCGGGTACTCAGATGCTGACTGGGCTGGAAACATTGATGATAGGAAATCAACCAGTGGTGGTTGTTTCTACATTGGAAATTGTCTTGTTTCTTGGTTTAGTAAGAAGCAAAGTTCTATATCGCTATCAACAGCTGAGGCTGAATACATTGCTGCTGGAAATGCATGTACTCAACTTGTTTGGATGAAACGAATGTTGAGCGATTATGGAATTACTCAGGATTCTATGATTTTATTTTGCGATAATTCCAGTGCAATAATATCTCTAAAAATCCAGTTCAGCATTCACGTACTAAGCATATTGATATTAGATTTCATTACATTCGTGAATTAGTGGAAGAAAAGGTAATATATTTGGATTACATTCCAACCGAGACTCAACTTGCGGACATTTTCACTAAACCGCTTGACAAAAGCAGGTTTAATAAATTAAAGTTTGATCTCGGTATGTGCAATTTAAATTGAATTTGCATGATTTGGTGTATCATAATGTACATAAGTTTGATGATTTTTTTGCTTAAATTTGAAAATTATTTAAAAAAATTGTAAATTTTGAGTCGTACTCGACCAGTCGTGAGTGTACACGACCGGTCGTACTACGACCGGTCGAACACTTACACGACCGGTCGTGAAACTCGGGATTTCACTTTAATTTGGGGATTTTGACTCTTCTTCCTCATTTCTTTTTACCCTCCAACGGCTCTAGCTACGACCGGTCGAACCCACCTTCTTAGTACTTCAAGGTTAGTGGTTCATTTGCATTTTTATTGTAGATTCTTGATATTAGTGTTCAAATCACTTCTTGTAGAATCTATTTGGTCGTTCATTGCAAGATTGGGGTTTTATCTTGAAAAATCTGTTCTATCTAAAACCCATTTCTTCTATCTTGCATCTTGTTGTTCCTTGAAATCCTCCATTGAAAATGGATGCTAGAGGTAAAAAGAAAACTACTAGAGGTCCCTCTTCTTCTAGATCAACTTCTATTGTACAACGTCATCTTCGGTCTCCCGAAAATGATCCTCCTAATGTTCGGGATTTGCGTATGCGAATATTATTGTTGAACGTCCTGTGAATGTTAATCACATTGCTTCATTTGGTATCCCTCCTCTGTTGGAATCTGTGGGATGGGATAACATCTTGCATTGGGGTGGAGCTGCATACCAGTCCATTGCCCAATCCATGTTTGCATGTATCTGTGATTTTTCTCTTGAGAATTTAACTTTTAAAGTTGATACTCAAGAAGGATTGTTTTTAGTGGATCGACATTTGATTGCTGACATTATGGAAATACCTGTCAATGATGAGAGCATTCCAATTAATATTTTACATGACAGTCTCTCAGAATCTGAACGAAGAATGCTTACTAGAGATTTATGTAATTTGGATGTTCACTGGACTCATAAAGGTCATGCACTTCCCTCAAGGTTTTTGTTACCCAGACACAGAGTACTTCATAGGATTTTCATCTCAAATCTTTATCCACGTCTGGTAATAAAACCGAACTCACTGCTTTTATGGTTCGTGTTTTGCATTCTGTCATCTCTGGTGCAAAAATTTGTTTACCTTCTTTAATTTGTCATTCCATTATTCTGTCTCGTCACCATCCTGGACATAGTGATATACCCTTTGGTTATTTATTGACTATGCTGGCAAATCATATGCTCGTGGCTATGCCTACTAGAGAAAAACCCATCCATCATCTCCTTTTAATAATTCCAATATTAACAAGATGACTTTAGAATTGGCTGATGGCCAAGTGGATGCTGGTAGCGGTGGTGCTGAAGCAGGAGATGCAGGTCAAGCTGGTGATCCTACTGAAGACGTGAATATGGATGATTTATTTGAAGAACTTGAGTCAGACTCGGCTGATGATCCTGATTTTCAGCCCTCTGATTTTGATGAGAGATTGAATTCCCTTCAAGAGCAAGTGGCTCAAATTCGTGTTACCCAAGACACGCAATTCTCTTATCTACGCAAATATATGAGGCGGATTGCTAAGGGTTTACACAAAATTGATCCTTCTAATCCTGCTCCATCCTCTGGTTCTGACTGAATTTTTTGCTGGGTCTGTAATATTTTTTTTTTCTAAACTTTACATGCTCACTGACTTTTTGAATTATGCACTAAAGCTCTCTTGAATCTATATTCTAACTGCTATGCTTTATTTTTATTGCTGCCCTTCTTCCTTTGTCATTTTGTGACAAGGGGGAGAAGTTTTGGAGTGGTTTGGCTTTATTGGCTTATTTGATTTAATGTTATACCTCCTATTACTCAGGGGGAGTTAAGCTTCTCAGGGGTAGTTATGGGAGATGATGCTAGTTATTATATATATATCTGTGCATGCTTTTCTATTGATAACTTGTGATATGTATGCTTCTCTATTGTCGAACTTGTTGTGTGTACTTCGTTTAAATTGGAAGTATTATTATTTGGTGTTTTGTCACAAATTTGACAAAGGGGAGATTGTAAGTGTTATGGTCTCATGCTCCTTTGGTTGTCAAATTTTGGTGTGCCAAAACATCTATCTGTGTCCTGTGCTTGTATGATGATTTATATGAATTCAAGACACTGCTTAAACACTTCAAGAAGCTACATGTTCAAGTCTGAAGAAGCAAGCTACTTGTTGAAGTCTCAAGAAGCTACAATGTTGAAGTTCAAGTCTGAAGAAACAACGCATGAAGTAGTTTTATGTTGATGAAGATCTCAAGTTTAAAGCTAAACAAATTCAAGATCTCAAGCATGATATGGTTCAAAATCAAAGCTCAAGATTTTAAGCCTGATATGGTCAAAATATCTACATTCGTTGAATGGTTGAAGTTCAATGTCCATACGACATGGTTCAGGTTTGAATGACCTTAGGTTGACCCTTTAAGTAGGTCACTTTGGATACATAAATCAAATATTTATTTTACACAAGGTTGGTCTATTCTACGACCAGTCCTAGCTCTTGTTCGACCAGTCCTAGCATTGGTTCGACTAGTCCAAGAAATTCCACGACCAGTCCTAAGTAGTTTGAAGATTTTTCGGAATTTTTGGTACGCCCACGACCAGTCCTGGAGGTCCTTCGACCGGTCGTAGGAATGGCTTCGACTCGTCCACGACCAGTCGTGGAGCTACGACTTAAAGTCCAGCAACGAAATCACTGGTCCTACGACCAGTCGTAGGTGACCCACGACCAGTCGTAGGCTACTCACGACCAGTCGTGGAACGACTTTTGAAGATCGCGCTTATTTTTTCAAAAATCTGTTAGGGCTACGACCAGTCGTAGGTTTCTAAGACCAGTCGTAGGAGCGATTTCTGCTTCTATAAATTGAACACGAAATTCAGAGTTTTCATAACTTCAACGCTATTCAATTCAAGAATTTTCAAGTGATCACTCTGAGATAAGTTTGTGTTTATTTTAAGCTAGATTGTGCTTATTTAATATTCCTTTTTGCTAGCTTATTTAATTTGATTTTGTTTCTATATTCCAATCTTATTTGAAAAGAGGAATTATCTTATTCCTTCTTCTTGGAATCAAAATCAAATATAGCTACGCCCAACGAGTTAAATCTAAAATCAATTAGAATTTAGAACCTTATGAATGTGAGTATTGGAAATTGAACTTTGACATTCAAATCATCTACTCCGATTGGTTCTACCGGGCTGCTACAAAAAGGAGAAATCCAGGTATTTTACAATTCTGTAAAATTTCATTTCTTTTGGTTTTGTTTGAGGTTAAGCCAGAAAAATCTCATTGTACTGGTTTTGTTTGAGGTTGAACCAGAAAAATCTCATTGTATTGGTTGTCTGAGGAAAACCAGAAAACTCAGAAAAGAGGGGTTTTTGAATTGTGTAAGCCCAAGTGAAAAAGACACAATTGTAAAGGTTTTTGGTGAACCTGTGAAAACCTATTTGATAGTGAACGCTAATATCCCCTGTGTGAGGATATTAGGAGTGGAGTAGCTTTTTGTGTGGCTGTTGGAAAACAGTTGGTGTACACACAAGCGAACCACTATAACTCTTTGACTTGTGGTTTGAATGCTTGCTTAATTTTCATATCTTTTATCATTCAATTGTGTGGAATGTACAAGTGGATGTGAATGTTGTAACTATTTACATTTCAAGCAAGTGTGGGGATTGTTGTAATAATTTAGATCTTACTTTTGCATTTAATTTCAATTCCTTGCTATTTCATTTACTTATATTAATATTGAGTCCTTGATCCAAAAGAGGTTCTAGAAATAAGGTTGTCCTACCATAAGCCCTTGTTGATTATGGTGTAAGGTTGTCCTTAGAACTGAATTTGCATCAATCTCTCGATACCTATTTATCAAGGTGATTTAAATTTAGCTTTGTGAATTGATTCATATTGTAAGGCTATTGGTTTATTTTATTTCCGCTGATTTTATTTTAAATTTGGCATAGTCCTATTCACCCCCCCTCTAGGACATATAGCTTGACCTTTTCAGTGACTTGCTCGGGCGTAGTTAAATTCAACCTTAGGCAACTCAATTCCAATTAGGCAACTTTGACCCTAAGTAATAAAACCCTTCCTTGTATTAAAAATGAAGTGAAATCATCTAACGCATAAGTATCGACTTTGGACTCACCTATGATTTCCGCTACTCCTCAATTAAGACTAGGCTACTGGTTAGGCTAAGGAAAGTAAAGACTAATTAATTATGCTAAGCCAATTGAATAATAGACTTAGTTATTCGGCTTAAACCGCTCAGACCCACTACACAATTTTCTTTCCGTGTTGGCCCGACCATTTACAATTAAGAGTTTATATTTTGTCCTTGAAAAGTGTTAGGAGTATATTAACTGATAGAGACTGTCTTTTAGGCCTAAGGAATGCCCAAATGGGCAACAGACAGTTAGGGATTAGGTCCCAAATCGCATGCCATGTTGGCATACATATTGTGTTTCTGAACGTAAAAGATAGCCTGCCTATTAAGCTAGACATAATTAAATAGGATAAGTCTGGACCGCGACAACACTCCTTGGTAGAATTAGGCATCTTGCCTCAAACTCACACCCATCCGTGATAGCCCCTTTCTATAATCCTAGGTACCAAGACTGATGTAGTGGGAGCCGCATTTCATTTCATGTCAAGGATAAGACTTAAATTACACCTTGTTCCGACATACGGAGCAGGACATAAATCTTGAGCCTTGAGGGTGAAAATAAATTTTTAAGGGGGGTAGAACATGATGAGCCCAATCTAGTTAGGTCACCTAATACGCCTCTTTGATCTGGGTGGCGCAGCGGAAACCCGGTGGACCCTACCCCACTGGCCCAGGATCGAAACGGTGTTTGTTAACATACGAACATTATAGAAGCCCTAGCCTGCCCTACTATGAGAAACCGTTTTAGGATGATCTAGTAAGATTTGATTCACCATTTCCTTGGACATAGATAATAATGAGGACTCTCTTAGACTAAGACCAAAAGGGCAACCTTAAAATAAACAATTTGAGCTTTTCAATGATGGACATTCCCTACGTTTCTAGAGTGATCGGACTACGGAGTTACTGAAATATACAACTGCGAAACATTCGCGGCTTGACCCAATCTCAATCCTGGGCGACTACCAATGGACTCACTGCTTGGCCGAGCAGAAGACCATGATCCACCAGGATTCGGAAGGGATACGCTGAGCTTTCTACCCTGGCCCGGTAGATGATCAATGTATCAAGATTAAGCCCACCATAAACGTCTCTCCGTGTTGGTCAAACAATGAAAACAGCTATCTTACTCTAGATAATTGGGATTTGTCGTCGAGACTCCAAATAAGTAAATAAATAAATGGTAGCAAACCATCAGGGTAAGAGAAATGGATAAAGAATTAAGTTTTTAAGGGGGTAGACTAAAATGAACCAGCTGGTATATACCCTACCACGCGTAGAAACTTGGAATCAATAAGTCTTAGGCGAATGAAATAATAGAAATCTTCCCTTATTACCCTTAGCCAATTTCGGGGACGAAATTTTGTTTTAAGGGGGGTAATTGTAACATCCTGGATTTTTGCCAGCCTGGGATTAGACGTCCTTAGGCAATGGGTCGATCCTAAGACCTTACCAACTTGTCAAAACTAAATCCCACAGTCTAAAATCACTCCTTAACCCATTTCCTTCACAAATCCCACCCTTCACTACCTTGTGCTTTCAATTTTTTCAAAGCACTTTCGCCCTAGACACTATCTTAAACTAGCTAAATAGTAAAACTTGGATCACTTTATATACAAACTACAAAGGCCTAAGTACCATCTCAACCAGAAAATAATTAGGATTAAATCCTTTAGAAATTTAACAAAGTTAACTAAGTGCGAAACTCGATTAGCCATGAAATCCGTTGGGATCGCTTTAAATACGATCTACAAGACCCAAAACTTGCAAAATCATTGACTCTAGGGTACCCTATAATCTAGGATCAATCTCATTACCCGGTTGCTCTCGGGAGTATCCCGAAACTTTGTATTAGGTCTAGATCGCACATCGGAAGTCCGATTAACACGAATCTAAGGAACTAGGACCGCCTCACTGGGCTTGACAATCATCTCAAAAATCAGGTCCAGCCGATGTCTCACGGCCATTCGTTTCGATCCGGAGCGAGGGTGTGTGAAAAACACTATTCCTTTTGAAAATAAAATATCTGGAATAGTGATCTGGCACCTTTCGCTTGCGCATCTGTATTAAGCAACCAGACCGTCAGAATCAGACTGAATTACACCCTCGGATCAGGAAAAATTTCAGGAACATTTACATGTACTTGGAATTTTGGATCGTGATCCGCTGACCGTTGAACTGAAACTAGTCCGCCACGCGTGATCTGGAAATCCCACTGAAATGAAAACTTAATAGAACGTAGATCCGGTGTCTGTGAACTTAAGTCTGACGTTTGGCTCAAGGAGGGCCACCAGAACCTCTCTTTTGAGCTGGAAAAGTGACGAATTACCTATATTAGCAGTAACCCTTGAACAGGAGTCTATTTCGGTGAGTTTTAAGACTATATAAGGACCTTAAACCCTCTCTCATGGCAGCCATACGAATTTGGATTTGAGAGAGGGAAAAGAGAGAGAAAGTAAGGGAGAAGTGGGAGAATCTCCCTCTCCCTGCCGTCGTTCCCTGCCACCACACACGGCTGCACCATCTCGTTCTCATCGCTTTCCCGGCGATTCCAGCCCCGTTTCTAGGTAAGAAACCCTAACCCTAATCTGTTTAGGGTTGTATAGGTTGTAGGTTATGAGATAGCTAACCTATTTCGTTCTCTAGGTTGCCAAACTGCCAAATACGGAAGCATAGCAAACCTATCAACTCCGTTACGATTCTACGACAAAAGGTGCAGACTTTAGGTGTATAGGTTACGTTTTTCAACACTTTCAATGTCAGATAATGATAGATTCATGATCTGCATGCAATTGCACATGTACAAATTGCTTTCCGTTTCCTGTTTCGATTAACGTTGTAGAATATGGAATTTCACATACTCTAGGTATAGGTAGTAATACCATATACGTATTTTTTTTGGAGAAATGTTTGATATGTTTATTTAATGTATGATTATACTATATATGGATAAAATACTAGTTTGGCGAAAGGAATCGCCGTAATACATGTTCGCTTGTAAATGCTACGTATGTTGAAATTGTGTATTCTAGAAATACCGTATATGTGTAATTTTTGGAAATGCATTTGTCATGATTATTTGATGTATGATTAGGCTATACATGGATAAAATACTCACTTGGCAAAAGGTTAGCCCTAACACGTATTTTGCTAACATACGTCATGTATGTTGTAATAGTGTATTTTAAGTGTTTGTGAAAATGACTGAATGAGTATGGAATTCTCATTCGTGCTCGCCATGACTAATTGTCATGGATTCATGATTTATGTATTGGCGATGTCCCTTTTACGAAAGGATTTGCCCTAAGTCACGCCACGGCCAATATACACTATATATGCTAAAATGTGTGGTCCAAGTGTTTGTGGAAATGACTGAATGAATATAGAACTTGGACCCATGCTTGCCATGACTATCCGTCGTGAGGGCACGCGTGTTATGATTGGGGTAGCTCCCTAGTAGAGGGATTTGGCTTAATACCTATGTGATCAACATATGTCATGTATGTGATGTATGTAGTTCAAGTGTTTCTTGAAATGTCTGAATGAGTAGTAGTTAGCAAATTGTAATGTATAAGGGTGTTGAGATATGATTCTCAACTCCTCTAGCCATGTGAATGATTTCCTTGGATAGTTGTGTGATTAGAAATTGAATATGTATAAACTCATGCTTGTGTTGTGATTTATAACATGCTCAACTGCTTTATGATTTTAACTATGTAATGCATATGTTTAAATTTATATTTACGTTGTATGATCCGTCATGGGTGATGGGGGAGCGGAGCAACGAGTGCGTGCAACAGCCCTGGCAGCCCTAAACGGATAATACCAGACTTTGATTGTATGATTTGAATCCTGATCCATTACTGCTTTATCTATCTGCAATTGATTGTGTTTGGGACTATGATTATGGCCCAGGCAATCGGTAACGGGATTGAACTCGTGGTTGAGATTCATTTGCCACGTGGGATGTGTTCGACGAACTCGAGTCGTGCGTTGCCTGTCGGCAGTGGCTAGGCCACATGAAGTTATTTTTGCACTTCATGTCGTGCAGCTCAACGGACGATCGTGCTAGTCGAGCTCGTCAAGTAACCCGATCTGTCTTATGCATGTTCACCCTGTTTGGACGCTACTGCTTGAACCTAGGGTACCAAACTTACCAGTGAAACCCCCTTTTAACCATGGTACCTCGATCCGCTAAGACGCATGAGCCGGGCATGGTGGTATGGGACACCGTGGCCGAGCTGTCGGCCTACGCTGGGGCCATGTGCCTCCCCGTAGTGACCATTGCGCAACCAACTCGTGAGCCGAATATGGTGGTATGGGACACTGTATT
Source organism: Magnolia officinalis (assembly GCA_021015155.1). Lineage (NCBI taxonomy): Eukaryota > Viridiplantae > Streptophyta > Magnoliopsida > Magnoliales > Magnoliaceae > Magnolia > Magnolia officinalis. The sequence continues at coordinate 60,266,322 of JAJHSJ010000001.1, forward strand.
CGAGCTGTCGATACTTACGGCAAGAGCCAAGTACGGTGAGACCTGTGCTCGTGCTGACGGGCGACGAGTCCTCCGTAGTATCTTCGAGTATACTCCAAGGGTATGTGATTGCCGACGAGTCTTTCACAGCAACTAGAGTATGAGTGGAGCCAAGTACGGTGAGACCTGTACTCGAGCTGACGGCTAGTGATTGAGCCGAGTACGGTGAGACCTGTACTCGAGCTGACGGCCAGCAATTAAGCCGCATACGGTGAGATCTGTATCCGCGCTGACGGGTGACGAGCCCTTTGCGATGCCTTCACTATGCTTCTCAAACCATAATATCGTATGAGATTAACTAGGATTGACGACCCTAGAATGGATCATGTTTGGGAATGATACAAGGGAGGTACCTTAGTTTCCCAATACTGCTGGTTGAAATGGACTAATAATAACTTGGTAATCATGAGCATCATCGCACCGCATGTGCTTTGTAGATGTGGCGCACTGAGGGAGTTAAGCATTCGCGAACGTAAGATGATGTCGCTTGAGGGTGGTTTGGCAAGGGCATACAGCATCATGTCACTTCATTCTCGCACTTAATAAGAGTAGTTAAAATTGTTTGATTTGTACTGCTTTATCATTACTGCTTGATTGAATTGATAATATGTTAACCTATGCTTTATTGTTCCACTGAGTTGATCACTCACTCCCACGTTTCGGGACGGTGTTCCGAACACCCACCAGATTTGTTGAGTTTCAGGTGATGGCGATGCTTGTGAAGCAGAGCCGGACTACTTCTGTGATGATAGGAGGAGTTCTCCTATCTGTATCTCTCTGGCAGGTCAATGAAGACCTGATATTCTAGAACTGCACTTGTATTTATTTAACCTGGTAATGTTATCACACTCTGGAGACTCATCATAGGTTATATATTTTATCTATCTATCACAGTCTTCCGCTTGCAAATTTATCTATCTCTGGAGTATGATATCCTGTTTTGGCTTAATCTCACTCATGTTCAATGCACGAATTCAATCAACATCCAATCATCATTCATTTTGTTGCATAAGTGATGTTCTGGAACTCGGGAGTTGAGTTTATGCTCGACCCCCAATTTTCAGGGCGTTACACACAGGGGCGGACGTCAACTTGTCCTTCAGCTCCTTAAAAGCTGCCTCCTCCTTCTCATTCCAGGCGAACTTCAAGTCCTTCCGGGTCAACTGAAACAATGGCCTGGCAATCTTCGAGAAGTCCCGAATGAAGCGCCTGTAATACCCAGCCAGACCAAGGAAACTCCTCACCTCGGTAACCGAGCCAGGCTGCTGCCAATCCTGAACCGCGGCTACCTTAGCAAGGTCCACTGCTATCCCATCCTTGGACACTACATGTCCCAGGAACTTGATTTCCTCCTACCAGAAGTCGCACTTCTTGTATTGTGCGAACAACTGGTTCTTCTCCAGTGTACCCAACACCGCTCTCAAGTGCTCCTCGTGCTCCTCCCGACTCGTAGAGTATATCAAAATGTCATCAATAAAGACGATGACGAATCGATAAAGGAAGGGCCGAAATACCCGATTCTCTACCAGCTCGTCAATCTGTCTCCGCAGCTCCTCGATCTCACATGGAGGCATACGATAAGTCGGCAACAAGATGGGCGTCGCACTAGGCGTAAGATCAATCGTAAAAACAATCTCGCGCCGAGGAGGTAAACCAGGAATAGTCTTAAACACACCCACAAATTCACGAACCACCGGCGTACCCTCCAATGTCGGACCATCAATCGAGTACACTCCGTGCGGTTACCCGACCGTGGGTACACATTGTAGGTGAAAATGTGATGGAGTAAACGGAAGTCCTCGGCCATCTTTGTCGCCGCAATATAATTTTCTCGCTTCCAAGCAACCCGGCGACCACAAAGGTATTGCGTGCGGCGATCCCTTTCCCGAGCACTTCTGAAGAAGTCGTCACTAGGAAGCATTTGACCAAGTGGGAGCTTCGTGATCCAAGCCACTTCATCCACCGTAATTGTGCGCCTTATGCCCCTCACAGAGACAGTGAACTGAAGAGGCTCTGATGATGGGTTTACGATGTGGGCGTAGAAAGCACGAACCATGTTCTCACATGCAGGGGACTCACCGTCAAACATAGAGTTCCATCCGATATCCACCAAGTGGTCTATCATCGGGTGTAGCCCAAACATCCTCTCATCCACGTGAACTTCAAACACGACTTTACGGCCAGCAAAACGCCCATATTCAACGCCTATAGGATAGACATTTCTGACGGGATGGTGAGGATCCAGGTCTCGCTTCGACCTAAACTCCCGAACGGTGCTAGTGCCGGCCCCCTCGTCGGATCTTCTTCTGGAATGGGCTGGGCAACTTGGGCCAGCATCATCAGCTGCGGTCTTCCTCTTTCCCATGAGAGATAGGATGGAGGAAATGGAGAAAATAGCCACCACAACACCAAAGAGGGCCATGGAAAAATGACAAAATAGGGGAAAATGGGCTGATTTCTTTGATTCTCCACAAGCAACAGTCCGAATAGGTGTAGAAGAGACGCTAGGGGCAGGAAATGAAGAAGGAACAAAAGGAAAATGGAATGGGTTAGGAGATTACCCTATTTTGAGCTCCAAATGGGGGATATGAGAGCTCCAACGTGAGAGAAAGGGAAAAAGAGGAGGCTAGGGCTGTTGTGAACGGTTGGAGTGGGTGGTTTATGGAAGAAAATGGGGGATTGCAAGATTTAAGGGAATAGGTTGAGGGAAAAATCGAAAATGGAGGTTTGGGCTTTTGGAAGGGGTGATGTGAGAGAGAGGGGAGCTCCAGCCCCTAAAATCTTAAACCCTAGCCCAAATCGCACCCACCACGTGCTAGGGGAGGTCGGGCCGACCTGTCCCAAGCCCGGCCCACCGTCCGAATCACCAGCCGACCGCGGTGCGCTGCCGTGACCGCGGCTCCGCCGCGGTCCGCCTTGGCCGGCGCCGCGCCGCCGCGGTGGGGCCCTGTTCGCCATGATCCCAAGGTGTTAAATGCACCTTGGTTCGACCCTGGGTCCTATTGGATTTAAGTGGGGAGGCCCCCAACTCATTTCAGTTCCAGATCGGGCGTTTCCTAGAAATTCCTGATCTAGACTGATCATTTCTGATTTTTAACGACTGGTTTTGGGTGGATAGTGATCTGGACACGTCAATAGACGGTTTATAAGTGATTTGGACTAGACTCGTGTGACCCGGATCAAGCACGGACTCGGTCAAAACGCGTATTTTTGACGAACTTCGCCAAATGGCGAAATCGGAAATCCTAGGACTGTTTCTAAAACTTTCTCGCACCCTCCTAGGTTGTAATGCGTCAGCGTACGTAGTGGGAACATAACTCAGGTCCGGTTTAATCAAAATCATGCTCTGATACCAACTTGTAACGCCCTGAAATTCGGGGGTCGAGTATGAACTCAACTCCCGAGTTCCAACGCATCACTTATGCGACATACATAATGATGTTTAAATGTTGTCTGAGTTAGAGCAATAAACATGAATGAGATTATACCAAAACAGTAATTCATACTCCAGTTCAATTGTATAAAGGCAAGCGGAAGACTGAAATGGTATATTTAAGGTATGTAAAGAAACAAAAATTTTATGAACACCTGAGTATGAACACTAACTGAGTACCCATATACATGTACTGTTTCTAAATCAAAAATCAATATACAATCTAAAAGATGAGTCCTGAAATCCCTGCGATGCAGTCGGCCTAAGCAAAGCCGTCAGAGTACTGCATAAATGAGAACTCATCCTGATCCTCGTCGAAATCGGGCTCTGGCTCCTGAACCGACGCGCCGTCTATACCTGTGACAGAGTCTGGTTGGTGTTGCAAACACCGTCCCGTAACGTGGAAGTAAGTAGCTAACTCAGTAGAACAATAAAGCATATATTAACATGTTATCAACTCAATCAAGCAGTAATGATAAAGCGGTACAATCAAACAAGTTTAACTACTCTTATTAAATGCAAGTACGAAATGTCATGATGAATTATGCCCTTGCCAAACCACCCTCATGTGACATCATCTTACGTTCGCGAATGCATAACTCCCTCAGTGCTCCACATCTACTAGGCACATGCGGTGCAATGATGGGCATGATTACTGAGTTGTTATTAGTCCATTTCAAACAGCAGTATTGGGAAACTAAGGTACCTCCCTTGTATCATTCCCAAACATGATCCATTCTAGGGTCGTCAATCCTAGTTAATCTCATACGATACTATGGTTTGAGAGGCATAGCGAAGGCATCACAAAGGGCTCATCACCCGTCAGCACGGATACAGATCTCACCGTATGCGGCTCAATTGTTGACTGTCAGCTCGAGTACAGGTCTCACCGTACTCGGCTCAATCACTAGCCGTCAGCTCGAATACAGGTCTCACCGTACTCGGCTCAACTCATACTCTAGTTGCTGTGAAAGACTCGTCGCCAATCACAGACCTTGGAGTATACTCGAAGATACTACAGAGGACTTGTCGCCCGTCAGCACGAGTACAGGTCTCACCGTACTCAGCTCTCGCCGTAAGTATCGACAGCTCGAATACAGTGTCCCATACCACCGTATTCGGCTCACGAGTTTGGGTTGCTCAATGGTCACTACGGGGAGGCACTTGGCCCCAGCATAGGCCGACAGCTCGGCCATGGTGTCCCATACCACCATGTCCGGCTCATGAGTATTAGCGGATCGAGGTACCATGGTTCACGGGATTGCCACTGGTAAGTTTGGTACCCTTGGTTCAAACAGTAATGACCAAATATGGTGAACACATATTCGACATATCGGGTTACTTGACGAGCCTGACTAGCTCGATCGCACAACAAGTTGGGCGATATGAAGCGCAAAAGCACTCCGTGTGGCCAACCACTATCGCCAACCGAAGTACGACTCGGGTTCGTCAGACACATCCCTCGTGGCGACACGAATCTCAGCCACACTCTCAGATTTGGTACCGAATGTCTGGACTATGGTCATAATCCCAAACTCAACCAGTTCTCATACATAGCATGTGGAGTAAAGTGTGATAACAAAGTAATACAAGCATGTTAGCAGGCATGTCATATGGCATGTTATAAAGCATGAAGTAAAGCATGTTGTAAAGCATGTTATAGAGTACTATACAAATAGGGATACAATTACATATACATCACAAGTGAGTGGTTAGAGTAAACCACCACATGGAGGGAATCCTACATGTCTCTAAGGTAGTCGAGAATTCCATATCAGCACCGACCTACGTGCCAACATCTAAGCATTTGCTCTCACAAGCATTTACACAAACACTTAGAGTACACTATTTCAACATACATGACGTATGTTAGTAAGATATGTATTAGGGCTATCCTTTCGCCAAGCGAGTATTTTATCCATGTATATAATAATCATACAGCAATTAATCATGACAATTGCATTTCCAAAATTTATACATATACGGTATTTCTTGAATACACAATTTCAACATACATAGTGTTTATAAGCAGACATGTATTACGGCGATTCCTTTCGCAAAACAAGTATTTTATCCATATATCATATAACCATACATCAAATAAACATGTCAAACACTTTTTCAAAAAAAAATACGTATACGGTATTTCTACGTATACCTAGAGTATGTGAAATTCCATATTCTACAACTTTAATCGAAACAGAAAACGGAAAGCACTTTGTACATGTGCATTTGCATGCAGATCATGAATCTACCATTATCTGACACTGAAAGCGTTGAAAACCGTTACCTATACAACTAAAGTCCTCACCTTGCTCTTTGGAATCTCAACGGATCAGCAAGGTTTGATGAGCTTCCGTATTCGGGAGTTTTCTAGCCTAAAGAGTGAAATCGGTTAGTTATTTCACAACCTATAGCCTATACACCTCAAATCAGATCTAGGGATAGGGTTTCTCACCTTAAAATGGAGTTGATATCGCTGGGAAAGCGCCTGGAAAGAGGCGGTGCAGCCCGTGTGAAGATCGAAAGCAGTAGGAGGAAGGTGCTCCCACAAATCCCAAGTTTTCTCTCCCTTTTCTCTCTCTCTAGGGTTTTATCCCAAATTCGTATGGCTATGAGAGGGGCTGTTCTAAGGCCCTTATATAGCCTAAAACATCTCCGGAATATACTCAGGTTCAAGGGTTACTTCTATTATTGGCATTTCGGCGATATTCCAGTTCAAAAGAAGGTTTCTGGCGGCCCTCCTTGAGCCAAATGTCAGACTTAAGCTCACAATTCTTAGATCTACGTGGATTACGTTTTCGACTCGATCGGATTCCCAGATCACACGTGGCGGACCATTTTCAGTTCAACGGTCGATGGGCCACGATCCGAAATTCCAAGTACATGTAAATGTTCCTGAAATTTTTCCTAATCCGAGGGTGTAATTTGGTCTGATTCTGACGGTCTGGTTGCTTAATACTGATCCGCAAGCGAGTGGTGCCAGATCACTATTCCAGATATTTATTTTGTAAAGAAAATGGTGGTTTTCACACTCCCTCGCTCCGGACTCAAGCGAATGATCGTGGGACATCGTCTGGACCTGATTTCCGATATGGTTGTCAAGCCCAGTGAGGCGGTCCTAGTTCCTTAACTTCATGTTAATCGGACTTCCGATGTGTGGTCTAGACCTAATACGAAGTTTCAAGTCATTCCCGAGAGTAGCCGGGTAATGAGTTTGATCCTAAACTTTAGGGTAACCTAGAGTCAATGATTTTGCAAGTTTTGGGTCTTGCAGATCGTATTTAAAGCGATCCCAACGGATTTCATGGCTAATCGAGTTTTGCACTTAGTTAACTTTGTTAAATTTCTAAAGGATTTAATCCTAATTGATTTCTGGTCGAGGTGGTACTCGAGCCAAAGTACGAAAATTTACGGGTCGTTACACTAGATGTGGGACCCATGGTACGTGCGGTGTCTACACTGTCCAACAGATGGGACCGTGGGACCCACACGTGATGTATGTGTTTTCAATCCACACTGTCCAATGGTCTAGATGGTGGGGACCACCGAATGTATATGTTTTATACCTCACACCTGTGTTTCGACAAGAAAAAAATGCGTTTGATTTGGGGGATTTATTCAATGATAACAAAGAATGAGTGAGAGAACAATGATCACAAATTATCTATTCATTCTGAGCTCATTTACATCTTCGGATTCCCTTGATTCTGAAAACAAAGTACAATCAAGCAACCCAATAAATGAAAGAGAAGATAGTTTAGTGGCAATTTTAGTAGTATGTCGATGCTTTTATTGTTCATCGCAAAGGCAGATGAATCATGAAGACTTAAAGCCCTTGATTTGGTTGTGCAGATGAATCATTCTTTGACTTATCCTTTCCATCGTACGGACATACTCTTCTTTCTCCTGAACGTCTTTCTCTATGCTTCACATTTCTTTTACTTTCCCTTTATGAATCTGGCAACTGGCGCACTTGATCAAGCAAATGGCATTTTGGGCAACCATACTGACTAGTGCACAATCTAAGAAGAGATGGAAACTTCATGAACTTGGGTTGTGTCATAATTCTGTTGTGCAATAATTCTGTTGTGCCATAATTCTGTTGTGTCGTAATTTTGTTGTGTCATAATTCCATTGTGCGGATCTTCCATCATGCTCCACTTTTTTCTCTCCTTTAGGAGTTCCTTGATATTCTTCAACTTTTGTCTGTCCAAATGAAGATGGGAGAGGGGTTTTATAGGCTTCTCTCACGTGTGAAGGGTATTTGCACACAATAGGGTGTGCACAACAACTTTCGGCGCGCAACGCCTTCCAGAGCACAACAGCTTCCAGCGCACAACAACTCCCAGCGCGCAATGCCTTCCAGCGCACAACAACTTCCGGCGCGCAACAGCTTCCAACGTACAACAACTTCCAGCGCACAACAGCTTCTGGCGCGTAACGTCTTCCAGCACCAAACAGCTTCCGGCGTGCAACAGCTTCCAACGTACAACAGCTTCCAGCACACAGAAACTTTCAAAGCACAACAGCTTCGAGTGCACAACAGCTTCGAGCACACAGCAGCTTCCAGTGCACAACAGCTTCCAGGAAGCGGCGTACAATAGGAATCTAGGTAGGGGCGCCAATACGAATCTAGGTAGGGGCGCATAACAAGAATCTAAGTAGGGGGCGACAACTAGGAGCATACAACCAGGAGCGCACAACCCTGGGCGCATAACCAGGGGCGCACAACCCTGGGCGCACAACCAGGAGCGCACAACCATAGGTGCACAAGCAAGGGCGCACAACCCTAGGCGCACAATTAGGGGCGTACAACCAGGGGCTTCTCAGCAAGGGCCTCTATACTCTAACAAGGATCACAATGAAATTTCTACACTGAGGCGATGGATGTGCATTGAGACTTCTAGATATATATATATATATATATATATATATATATATATATATATTTGTGCCCCAACAGATGTCCCCTCGTTCCTTCTTCGATCGATTTATGAAATCGAATGGAGGATCAATTTTCTTCCGACCAAAGAACTGAATGAACTGCAACTGAAGGATGACTGGATGATCATACTTACCTAGAAGATCGAATGATTGCGCTCGAACAAAAGACTTGAATGATCACATTCAAACAGAAGTTTTGAATGACCGTGTTCAATCGGAAGACTAAATGATCGCACTCGAACAGAAGACTTGAATGCTTGCGCTCGAACGGAATACTTGAATACTTGCGGTCGAACAGAAGACTTGACTAGAGAGAATAAGATTCTCTTTTCATCGAAACTTGCCATTGTAACAGTTGTGGCGACTTCATCTTTGAGTAACTTGACCAGAGAACTATCTTTCATCACCGCTGTTGCTGCAACGGTCTCTTTGATCAACTCCAGCGACTCTTTCTTTCAACTCTGTATCTAGGGAGTTGTTCTTTAATGCCGCTCCTACTGCAAGAACTTTTTCGATTGTCTCCTTTATTCATGATCTGCATAACCTAAGCTTTCGAATGATAGTCTTTCCTGCCAAATTAATCAGAATTAGTATCTCAAGACATTCTAATTTTCTAATTTAGCTTTATAATGTATTGATAATTTTGAAATAGATTAAAAGCTTCTTCTCTTTTTAGGCGGATTGTGATATTTGCAATATGATAACGATTTAATCATTTCATCTTTGTGCTTGTTATCGTGCTTCGCATTGCATTCTTTGCTCATTATATCACGCTTTTGGAGATGTCATTCCCAGCTGCAAAGGTTTAACCACTGAGTCTCTTTACCGAGTCTTTTCTAGCTTGTGCTCCTTAGCATATACTTTTCCTTTGATCTTTGCTGATTCTAAAAAATAGACAAGACTTCTTCCAATTTTCATTTAATAACTTTTCAAAGGTTATAAAAGTTACTGATGATGATTCCGTTTGTTCCTTGTCTCCATCAGATCTGGTACTCGGAGACTTGCGATATCATTACTAGAATAGCGAGAAGTTATGGCATCGGACCATATAACCGGGCTTTGATATAAAAACAACTTTTGAATGTTCACACTAGATCATGCTTCGTAATTCTCGGCATATGAATTCCTCCGCCTCACATAATAGTTTATTAAAAGACCAAGGCTTGGATTACTTTGAAGATGTAGGTCATGCCCCCTTTCTAGGCCAATCTTTGCATAAAGATTTCTTCAGAAGATAATATTTCCAAAGTGAAGCTTGCTGATACCCTTGAAGGATGGATAGTTTTTGCTGCTCTTTTAATGAATCCAAAGAATATATCTGAATCTTTAAATTGTCTGGGAGAGAATAATGATTCTTCACTAGTTATTTTCTGCCGCCTTTGAGAATCTTGTGCGATAATATTTCTCTATCATCAAGAAGGCAAGAGACAAAAAGACCTCACGGCTCTTGTCAATATATTAATTGATCTAGAAGATTTGAACTTTTGAGTAGATAATTGCCAACATTTTGAAGGCATTTGTTGTTGTTGTAATTTGAACCTGATTCAAAAGAAACACATTTTTGTATGTTGTTTACTCAATATTTAAAATTTTCATCAGGCAATTACATATTTGAGCATATCTAAAGTGAAATATATATATATATATATATATATATATATATATATATATATATGCAGCATTTTGATGCATGCATAGTTTATGCTTTTTGAGCAGTGGTGCTAGTGTACTTTTGACTAACTATACTTTGACTGGACAAGACTGAACTTGTCCTGACTTGACTGGACTTGACTAGTCTGGATTGAACTAGACTGGACTTGACTAGTCTAAATTGAACTAGGCTGACACTACTGGACTGACACACACACACACAGTTTGGGATCTTGAGTAGTGGAACAATACACAATTTAAGCTCTTAAGTAGTGGAGCCCACGCAGTTTTTTAAACTCTTGAGTAGTGGAGTCGGGTCTCACGTGATGGTCTCTGTAACTCTTATGAGTTCACTGGACTTCTCACTGCCTGGTGAGTTCACAAACCGCGATCCATCAAAGGGGCCTATTGAAGCTACCGGGGCTGTGAACTCGGTTGGATTTATGCATAGGGTTGGCCGCAGTAACTCTCTAGAGTTCACGGGGCGCACAAGAAGACCTTTGGGGTACCAAATCCAAGGCCAACAGTCCATCAATGAGTAGGTTTAGACCCTTCCTCATGAGTTAATACTGAAATCAAGCCAAAAATTTGGGGGGTGTTACACATGGTTGTCCTATCTATGAACATGGCCAAAAAGCTCACACTGCAGCCCGCTTTTCCTTCGCCTGTAAGGTCGGACCCATTCACGGGAGGGCATTTTCCTTCGTTCCCTGTGACACTGTCGGAAAGCTATACAGGTAGCATGGGTGTTACGCATGACTAGCTGTTGAGGATTTCTTTTCCTTTTAGGGCTTTAAGTCACTAGCTTCATCTGTAGCCCGCATGGGTATGCATATGATCGCCTTCACAGGCTTTTTAGGGCCACTGGCTTCTCACTACTACCCGAATGGCGATAATAAGGGGTCTTATGCGTAGTTGGTTGTATAGGGCTTGGCTAGGCTATCTTTTAGGGCTTTAGTCGCTGCCGTGATAGTTGATCGTACAGGCTTTGCTGAAGATAACAAATCGATGAATGAAGATAATAGATTGATGATTGATATATCGTCCCATTGTTGTTGATGATATTATAAAATTTGGTCCGAATGGAGCTTCGGCTTGGTAATAATATCAATTCTAATAAACTTCGATAATAAAATAATCTTCACGTCAGCGATACGGAGATAACAATGGTGATTACTGTTGATTTGGCAATAACCGTCAGCTCTTGAAAGTTTGTCTTTTCTTTATGTATGGCATCGAAATTTTGAGACTTTGACATTCTAAAACTTTGCATTCAGAAACTTTTCATTCTGAAACTTTAGCCTTCTTGATACTTTTAGGCTTTAACATCCTTGATATTCTTCTTATCTTGCCCCCTTTTGATTCTGAAGTATTATGCTAATAATCTTCGGAATCAAAACTGTAATTATTTTCAAGGATAACGTATTTTGTATGCTTTTGTCTGTCCCTTGAATAATTACACCGTGAATCTTCTGAGTCAACATGCCGTGAATGCTCTTGGTATTCAGGGATGATATATTTTACTGAACTGACAGGTATGAAAATTTTTCCACATGATGTACATACTTATCTTGCTTTCTTCTTGCTTGCCTGTTCTTCTATAGAGTGAATATCTCCAATCGGAACCGTATATTATTACTTTCTCTCTTATTTCATATCTTCTTTATGGCAATTTTATTACCGCTGGTCATCTTCGTTAGAATACCTTTTCTTCTTTGCTTCATTTCCTTTGAATACTTTGGCAGTGGGAATTCGATTTTCTCTGCAACTAACCATTGATTCCTTATAGGAAGTGTATCATTTGTATGTTTCTCGTTGTCCTTGAATTGTCCCAACTCTTTCTTTACTTTTTTTATTTGTAAAATCGCCAACATTCTCTTTATTGAATTTCAACTCTTTACTTTTAACGATCCTTCGTTTTGATTTCTTTCTTTAGCAATATCTGTTGCCGTTCTCTTAAGACTTTGAAATAATTGATTCATATGAGGGTTGAGCAACTTCACTTTGACTCTTTTCAAATTGTGTATTGACTTGCTTTTCTATTCTGGAAAATTATGACAATGCCCTCAGGGTTCTTTATTGACTGATGAATGCACTAATTGATTCGTCTTCTCGTTGGTGGGCAACGTCTAATTCAATCGAACCAATTTCTTATCTGAAGGCTTTCCTTAAGGCTTACTGTTGTTCATGGTAGTCATTGTTAGAAGGTTAAGACTTCTTCAGCAACATGCTCATCTGATGAAGGCCAATTAATATTTTTCTAGCAAATTTTCTGTGTTTCTGTGTACTTCGAGCATCCTGATATCGAAGAAGAAAATGAAAATTGCATTGTTGATACCGTCAAGGAGGATAGACTGAGTGAGTGAGGTAAGACTATGCTTCGTGGTATTGCACATAACCGAACCTTTAATCATACTTGGCAGGATGATACCCCTTGTAAAAGAAGATCAAACCCTTCATTTTCCAGATATCACTATATTTCATTTTTCATGCCTCCATATGTATGAATCCTTGGTACGCATGTTGTGGGCCTACCTTTCATCAAATCTCAACCATCCCTATCAGCCTATTTGAATCACCATTGTGCCTGTGCGCACAACACCCTATACCATTTGCGCAGGTCCGCCCAAGGATCTTATTACACTTAGCCAGTCTACTATTGCATAGGTGTGCACAAGTTCCCAAACCATTTGCGCAGCCCTGCACAACCGATTATAGTTTGTGCGGGTCGGCGCAAACATATGAATTCTTGCTCTTTACTTCATTCTTCTTTATATATTCTCTTCTTTCTTCCTTATCTCTGATATCTTCCCATCTCTCAAAATCAACACATGATGGAGACTTCGTACATTTTGTGCGCCAACACATTATTATCTATCCTTCATCGTTTTGCTACGCTACTTGTGAAGCAGATACTACTCTGGACATTACCTGGCATTGTCTGTCCTTAATCGCAACTTGATTTAACTTTTTCTGGTACTTTTTGTAGTAGCGATCTCGTATTGTCGATGTAATCTACTGGGAATTTGTTAGGTGCGAAGTAGACAACCTTCTTAATCGGAAGAAAAGTCATTGCAGCACACCTGTTATTCAGAATAGAGTGTTAGTTATTTTATTTAAATAAAATCGTACTTAGTTTTTAGAGATGAGGGGAGGATGTTCCCGTTGATAGTCACCATTTTGGCATCTATACAGATGTCAAAAAGTGATAAATGTTCTCTAAATATTTTCAAAGTTACCATCGAATAATAAGTCCCTAGCAGAGTCGCCATTTTGCTTCGACAAGAAAACAAATGCATTTAATTTGGGAGAATTATTCAATGATAACAAATAATTTAATGAGAGAACAATGATCACATTTATTCTGAGTTCATTTACATCCTCAGATTCCCTTGATTCTAAAAACAAAGTACAATTAATCAATGCAAAGAATGAAAGAAAAGACAGTCTGATGGAGATTTCGACGGCATTTCGATGCTTTTATTGTTCATCGCAAAGGCAGATGAGTCATGCAAACTTAAAGCCCTTGATTTGGTTGTGCGATAGGCATTGATTGTTCTTTCACTTATCCTTTCAGTCGTACAGACATACTCTTTGTTCTTCTAGAGCTCTTTATTTGTGCTTCACATTTCCTTTACTTTCCCTTTATGAATCCGGCAACTGGCTCACTTGATCAAGGAAATGGCATTTTGGGCAAGCATACTGACTAGTGCACAATCTAAGAAGAGATGGAAACTTCATGAACTTGGGTTGTGTCATAATTCTGTTGTGCCATAATTCTATTGTACCATAATTCCATTGTGTCATAATCCTGTTGTGCCATAATTCCGTTGTGCGAATCTTCCATCATGCTCCACTTTTGTCTCTCCTCTGGGAGTTCCTTGAGACTCTCTAACTTCTGTCTGTCCAAATGAAGATGGGAGAGGGGTATTTATAGGCTTATGGCACGTGTGAAGGCTATTTACGCACAATAGGGTGCGCACAATAGCTTCCGGTGTGCAACGACTTCCATCGCGGAACAACTTCCAGCGTACAACGCCTTCGAGCGCGCAACAACTTCCAGCACACAACGCCTTCCAACACACAACAGCTTTCAGCGTGCAACAGCTTCCAGCGCACAGCAGCTTCCAGCGCGCAACAGCTTCCAGCACACAGCAGCTTCCAGCGCACAACAGGTTTCAGCGAGCAGCAGCTTCCAGTGCATAACATCTTCCAGGTAGGGGCGCACGACAGGAATCTAGGTAGGGGCGCACAACAAGAATCTAGGTAGGGGGCATACAACCAGGAGGGCACAACGAGGAACGTACAACCTCAGGCTCACAACCCTGGGCACACAACCAGGAGGGTACAACCCTAAGCGCACAACCAGGGGTGCACAACTAGGGGCGCACAACCAGGGGCTTCTCAGCAAGGGCCTCTATACTCTAACAAGGATCACAATGAAATTTCCACACTAAGGTGATGGATGCGCATTGAGACTTCTAGATATATATATATATATATATATATATATATATATATATATATATATATATATATATATATATATATATATTTGTGCCCCAACAACCTGCTATATGTATATATAATATTATAATATAATAATATATTATGGTGGGCCCCATGTGGGACCCACCTATATAACTGTTGTCTTGACGTCCCAAGTCCCGTGGGACCCACTAACATATGGATTTAAATCCACACCGTCCATTCTTCTTTGAGGACCCCACCATGATATATGTTTTGTAATCCACACCGTTCGTCCAGACGCTGGACTATTTTAAATATTGTATATAATAATATAACATATATTGTATATCATTTGGTGATGGCCCCACGTGGGACCCACCTTGATTATGGCAACGGATTGGTTGATGTACATCACACCAGCAATCAGCTGGTGTAATTGACGTCAGAAGGTTCTGTGGGTCCCACGGGATGATATGTAACATCCAAGCTGTCCAAATGGTGGGACCCACCGCTGGACTAACGTTAGCAGGTTCTGTGGGTCCCATGTGAAGTATTTGTTTCATCCACATCATCCAAATCATCTGAACGGTGCTGGACCTGATGGACGGTACTATGTGGGCCACACCGTGATGTATCTGTTAGCCACGTCGTCCATCTATATTTTGGACAGGCAGGGTCCACTTTGATGACGTGTTGTATATTCACACGTCCATTCATTTTTCCTTGTCAGCGGGTGGGACCCACCCTAGTGTATTTGTTTCATCCACACCGTCCAGATTGTACTGGACGGTGCTAGACAGTGTTTGGACAGTGCTAATCATCATTAGGGGGCCATGTGCCCCATGGAATGATAGTGTACAGTGATACACATGTTACACCTGCAACTATTGAAATGATTTTAGATGTAATCCAAGCTCCCACTTGAGGCCCACTTTGATATATTTTATGGCCCATTCGAGAGGCCCACTTTGATATACTTGTGGCCCATCTATGAGGCCCACTTCAATGTATTTTGGGGCCCACCTACTTGAATTTGAGGCTCATGGGCGAGGCCGAATGTAATGTATTTGAGGCCCAATGTGATGTATTCGAGGCCCATGAGCAAGGCCTGATGGGGCCCACCTATTGCGTATTTGAAGCCCATGGGTCGTGGCCCAATGTGATATGTATTAGGCCCAGATACGTGGCCCATTTGATACATATAAGACCCATGTGTAGGGCCCACATGTTATGTATTTGAGGCCCATGTGCAGGGCCCACCTATTGTGTATATAAGGCCTATGAGTGAGGCCCATTGTGATGTATTCGAGGTCCATGTGATGCGGCCCATCATGATGTGAATTAGGCCCATGTGATGTGACCCACTGTGACATGTATTAGGACCATGTGATGCGGCCCATAGTGATGTGTATGTAGCCCTTATATGAGGCCCATTGCGATGTATATTAGGCCCTTGTGTGAGGTCATGGCCCCACTATACGTTTGGCTCTGTGGGCCACTCCTTGGGAGCAATGTTGGTTAAATGTCTACATTGATGAGCAATGATGGTTAAATGTCCACATTACGACCTTCCCTTTGGCTTTGTTTGGCCCATTCTCACCGATTATCGAGGTCGATTACCGATTCCGATTATTGAGGCCAATTCCGATTGTCGAGGCCGATTACCGATTCTGATTATCGAGGTCGATTTCAATTGTCGAGGTTGATTTCGATTATCGAGGTCGATTTCGATTATTGAGGTTGATTCCGATTGTCGAGGCCAATTCTAATTGCCGAGGCCAAGTGTCAAGGCCGATGCCAATGGTCGAGGCCGGATATCGAAGCCGATTGTTGAGGCCCAATGTGATGTATATGCGGCCTGTATTTGAGGCCCATTGTGATGAGCATTCGGCCTCGGCTTGATGCATATGAGACCTATGTGATGAGGCCCATTGTGATGTATATGAGGCCCATTGTGATGCATTTGAGACCTATATGATGTATGTGAGGCCTATGTGATGAGGCCCATTGTGGTGCATTTGAGGGCCAGGCAATGGAGCCCGTTGTGATGTATATTACGCCCATGTGAGAGGCCCATCGTGATGTGTATTAAGCTCTTGAGTGAGGCCCATGGTGTTGTATATTAGGCCCTTGTGTGAGGCCATGGGTGTACTATATGTTAGGCTCTTTGTGGGCCATTCCTTGGTGGCAATGTTGGTTAAATGTCCACATTGTCGAGGCCGATTATCGATGCTAGTTATTGATACCAATTTTGAGTATGTGATAGCATAGCATCATGATACATGCCCATACGCATCGTTTGTTATGAGATGTGGTTGACCATTGCATATGTCATTGGGCAGGCTGTTATGAGACTCCCTGATAGGTAGAGGTTATCTCACATGAGCGCACGATATGTGCAAGATTGATGCATGACTGGATTATATGACTCATGCATCTTACATTGTGTGTTGTAGTTATTGTACGCCCTAGTGACATCAGGGTCATAGTCTCCTCAGTCATGTCGTGGATAGCTGATGGGACACTGGAAATCTTTTACTAGCATCGAGCTGCCATAGATAGCCCTGGGTGAAAATCCTTAAACCCTCTTGGTACCAGAAGATGCCCTAATGTTGAGATAGAGTGGATATATATGAGCGCATGAGGGCTGTATACCAGTAGGTCGTGTCTCCCACTATGTCATGGTCGGTTGGGAGGGGGTGTGGCCTTACCCGCCTGAGGGAGTAGGCATGGATAGGATAAATCTGACCAGCTTAAGGAATGGGTCCGCTATCGACGAGTCGTGCCCAATATTAGCAGGCCGATAGTGAGGTCTCTTCCACTTAACCAGTTGTGCGCTTAATGGGGCGGTAACTAGTGTAGAGTGTACTAGACCCCAGTGATGATCCTAGAGATGTACAACGCTGATGTGTGGACTTAATGAGCAGGAGTTGCATACTCATTCATTCATTCATTCACTATCCACTCGGGCTGGTGGTGTGCAACTATTTATTATGTGTACCTTCGCAATGGCCAGGATTTCGGGTGGGGCGCGCGACTAGCTTGAGATCAAGAGTTTACCACATTGAGTGTGACTATCCAAATTTAGATATGAGACTGGTTTGAATAGAAGTCCCTTGTGATGGACCACGTAGCCTGTGATATTACGTACTACCATCCCGACTTCACACTCTAGTTTAGTCATTTCATTTGCATCACATATTGCATTACATCCACGGCATATGGCATTTTGTGTTGCTATCTTTCTGCACTTATATGGCCTAAACGGACTTAGCAGGATTTGCATATTGCATTGCTCATCAGCATCCTCAGTATCTGATATTTGGCTCTTTATGATTCCGCATTACATATTCTGATATTGAATGATTTATGGACTTACTTGTCAGTATTTCTGCTTACTCTGATATCGTATGATTCATGATCTTGCAAGTATTTCTGATATTGTATGATTATGGCATTGTATTGAATACTTGGCACTTTTCTTGTGCACACACTTACACCACCCTCTAAGCTTTCTATAAGCTTATGCATCATAGATACATGCAGGTGGCGTTAGGTTGCAGCAACGTTGAGCTTGGAGCGTACAGCTGTCTTCTGGAACTTTGATTTCGATATATGTATTTCTCTTTCAGCACTGTATTCAAATGTTTATATTACTGGATATGTGATGATGATGTTGCCTTTGTGATTTGGATAAACTTGTGGTTATGCTTCTTATGAGATAAACGTACATTGGAAAATCCTCCTTATAGGATCTCAGGATCAGAATCTGGCATATGCGTGCTTGGAGCCTAGAATGGGGTACAACGGAGGCTGTCGGCACCATAGTCGGTGATCGGGAATTTTGTGAGCCCGGCTTCCGAGTTTGGGGCGTGACATAGGTGGCCGATCTCATTCAATCTCGGTCATGTACTATGTATCTGCCTATCTCGGTGCTTGGGGTCATAGTTGTTCAATTTAAATTGAGCCACAAATTCAACTCTGGCACACCCGCATTCAACCTGCTAAAAACCAGCAACAACAATCACTTGAGAGCATTTTACATGCATAACACCCATGGGGTCTCCATATAAAGATGTTGGGTGGCAGAAGTCATCCATCTTGTATGTGCCATTTTTAATGCCTTATCATCCAGTAATAAGGCCGGTAAAAGTTATCCTGACCTTGATTTATTGAGTTGAATGTGAACAATTTCTCACTAATCGACATTTACCCCCCCCCCCCCCCCCCCCCCCCCAGGGTTCAAAATATGAACGAATCCAATCATCTGAACATCTTTGTACGTGGGCTCCACTGAGGAATATGATTCAGAATCACAAAGTAGGCAAAATGAACTTGATACCTATGTTAAAAGAAAAAGTTATTTTTTTTAACATATAAATCCCTATCTTTCAGCCTATGCTCAAATACACACCTACCTATTTGGTATTCCTAAATAAGTTCATATCTTTTCAAACTAGGTTAAATACTCTCATTGAAATGGCTTTTTGTCATTCCAGCCTAACCTAAAGAAGAAAAGACAACCATTAGCAAAAGGAAACCAACATTTTGATTTTCTTCTCTACTAAAGGAATGAAAAGACAAAAATGTTATTCATATGTGTTTTCAAAGGTAGAATTTCACTAATCAATTGGTGACACATAGTGCACATTTCCTTATCTATAGGTAAAACATGGGACCTATATTAATTTGAATGAGATCATTGGTCCATGGTATAAACAAATCTAAACCATGTGCTCTAGACTTGTTGGGCTAGAATTGGACCACATGGTGCACGCGTGTAGTTTGCGAGTATGCTAGAACCGTTTGCGGACCGATTTAAACCAAACACCACTGACCTCTGACATTGAGATAAAGTGGTGGGATTAAATAGTGGTAAATCAACCATCTATTCTACTAACTATTAAGTGCGTTATTAGGCTATTTGCTGAGAAGGGCCTTTTCTCCAATAGGTTCCTTTTGCCTTGAAAATCAAGGACATTTGAAAATGTAGCAAGTGCTATTCGAGGGACTTTTGAAAGTGCAGCAAGTGCTATTTGAATATAAACTAATAAGAGAGTTTAAGATCGGTAAATAATAAGACTTACCACTATTAGGGATCACCATCCCAGCTGAGAGCAGCAGGGTGCTTAATTGAGCAGCGCGCTGATGAGCAAGGAATAAGTAACTCTGGTCTTATGAACTATTGTCGAACCACCATATAAGTGTGGTAGACAATTCCTAAGACTAAGTTCCTCCTTCAGATCCCACACACAGGCATAGATGGAAGGGATTTACAGTTATTGGCTATGACTAGGTCGGTCTTGCGTAAGGTGAGGACAAACAAAACTACTTTTAAATGTTAAGGGGTCCACACTGATGAGTGGTGGACATGATAAGTGTCCCAGGGGACTGGATAAACAGAGTTGCGCTGAAGTTGATCGGTTTGATTGGTGTGTTTGTAACAGCCCGGATTTTTGCCAACCTGGGATTAGACGTCCTTAGGTAATGGGTCGATCCTAACACCTTATCAACTTGTCAAAACTCAGTCCCAAAGGCTAAAATCGCTTGTGAACCCATTTCTTTCACAAATCCCATCCTTCACCACCTTGCTCTTCAATCTTTCTAAGTACTTTCATCCTAGACACTAACTTAAACTAGCTAAGTAGTATAACTTGGATCACTTTATATACAAACTACAAAGGCCCAGGTACCACCTCAGACAGAAATCACCCAGGACGAAATCCTTTAGAAATTAGGCGAGGATTAGTCAGTGTTAAACTAGAGTGCCTGTGAAATTAGCACCAATCACTTTAAATATGATCTGCAAGATTCAAAACTTGTAGAATCATTGACGTTAGGGTACCCTAAAATCTAGGATCAATCTCATTACCCGTCTGCTCTCGGGAGCATCTCGAAACTCCATATCAGATCTGGACCGCACGTCGGAAGTCCAATTAACACGAAGTTAAGGAACTAGGACCGCCTTGCTGGGCTTGACAACCATCTCGGAAATCAAATCCAGACAGTGTCCCACGACTATTCGCTTGAGTCCGGAGCGAGAGAGTGTGAAAACACTTATTTTCTTTACAAAATAAATATCTTGAATAGTAATCTGGCACGTGTTTCTTGCGGATCAGTTTTAAGCAACCAGACCGTCAGAATCAGACCAAATTACACCCTCGGATCAGGATAAATTTCATACACATTTACATGTACTCAGAATCTCCGATCGAGATCTGCTGACCGTTGAACTGAAACTGGTCCACCACGCGTGATCTGGAAATCCCACTGAAATGAAAACTTAATAGAACGTAGATCCGGTGACCGTTGAACTGAAACTGGTCCGCCACGCGTGATCTGGAAATCCCACTGAAATGAAAACTTAATAGAACGTAGATCCGATGTTGGTGAGTTTAAGTCCGACCTTTGGCTCAAGGAGGCCCGCCAGAAGTCCTCCGTTGAGCTGAAGCAGATGCCCTTTGGACAAAAGCCAAGTATACCTTGTTCCCAAGTCTATTTCGGTGAGTTTTTAGACTGTATAAGGACCTTAAACCCTCTCTCATTGCAACCATACGAATTTGAGAGAAACCCTAGAGAGAGAAGAGAGAAAAGAGAGAGAAAGTGTGGGAACAGTGGGAGACTCTCCCAGCCATCCTTCCCTGCCGCCCCACGAGCTCCACCACTCCGTTCTAATCACTTTCCCGGCGATTCTAACTCCGTTTCTAGATAAGAAACCCTAACCCTAAACTGATTTGGGGTTTTGATTGTTGTAGGTTATGAAATACCTAACCTATTCCATTCTATAGGTCGCCAAACTGCAGAATACGAAGGCTTAGCAAACCTAGCTGATTTGTTACGATTCTACGATAAAAGGTGCGGACTTTAGGTGTATAGGTTATAGTTTTCAATGCTTTCAATGTCAGATAATGATAGATTCATGATCTGCATGCAATTGCACATGTACAAGTGCTTTCTGTTTTCTGTTTCGATTAAAGATGTAGATTATGGAATTTTACATATTCTAGGTATTCGTAGAAAATACCGTATACGTATAAATTTTGGAAATGTGTTTGACATGATTATTTGTTGTATGAATATATGATATATGGATAAAATACTTATTTGGTGAAAGGATTCGCCCAAATACATGTTTTACTAATATACACTATGTATGTTGAAATACTGTATTGTAGAAAGTACCGTATACATATATATTTTAGAGATGTGGTTGCCATGATTATTTGTTGTATAAATATATTATATATACGTAAAATACTTACTTGGCGAAAGGATAGCCCTAATACATGTTTTGCTAATATACACCATGTATGTTGTAATAGTGTATTCTAAGTGTTTGTGAAAATGACCGAATGAGTATAGAATTCTCATTCGTGCTCGCCATGACTAATTGTCATGGATATATGATTGTTGTATTGGCGATCCCCCTTTGACGAAAGGATTTTCCCTAAATCACACCACGACCAATATTCACTACTTATATTAAAATGTGTGGCCTAAGTGTTTCTGGAAATAACTGAATGAATATGGAACTTGGATTCCTGCTTTCCATGACTATCCATCGTGGGTGTACGCGTGTTATGATTGGGGCAACTCCCTAGTGAAAGGATTTGGCCTAATGCCTATGTGATCAGCTATGTCATGTATGTTGATGTATGTCTTTTAAAGTGGTTGTTGAAATGTCTGAATGAGTAGTAGTTAGCAGATTGTAATGTACAGGGGTGTTGAGATATGATTCTCAACTTCTTTTAACTATGTGTATGTTTTCCTTGGATAGTTGTGTGATTTGGAATTGAATATGTATGGACTTATGCTTGTGTTGTGCTTCATAACATGCTCAACTGCTTTTATAATTTTATCTATGTAATGCATATTTTTAAATTCATATTTACGTTGTATGATCCGTCATGGGTGATGGGGGAGT
Source organism: Magnolia officinalis (assembly GCA_021015155.1). Taxonomy (NCBI): domain Eukaryota; kingdom Viridiplantae; phylum Streptophyta; class Magnoliopsida; order Magnoliales; family Magnoliaceae; genus Magnolia; species Magnolia officinalis. Next base: position 60,288,785 of record JAJHSJ010000001.1, read on the forward strand.
GGAGCAACGAATGCGTGCAACAGCCCTGGCAGCCCTAAACGGATAATACCAGACCTTGATTGTATGAGTTGAATATTGATCCACTACTGCTTTATCTATCTGCAATTGATTGTGTTTGGGGCTATGATTATAGTCCAGACAATCGGTACCAGAGTTGAATTCGTGGTTGTGATTCATTCGCCACGTGAGATGTGTTCGACGAACTCGAGTCGTACTTCGGTTGGCGATAGTGGTTGGCCACACGAAGTGCTCATGCGCTTCATATCGTTCAACTTGATGTGCGCTCGAGCTAGCCGAGATCGTCAAGTAACTCGATCTGTCTTATGTATGTTCACCATGTTTGGACGCCCCTGCTTGAACCTAGGGTACCAAACTTACCAGTAGAATCCCTTTTAACCATGGTACCTCGATCCGCTAAGACTCATGACCCGGGTATGGTGGTATGGGACACCGTGGTCGAGCTGTCGGCCTACGCTGGGGCCACGTGCCTCCCCGTAGTGACTAGTGAGCAACCAAACTCGTGAGCCGATTATGGTGGTATGGGACACTATATTCATGTTGTCGGCCTACATTGATAAGGTGATGGGGGAGTGGTGCAACGAATGCGAGCAACAGCCCTGGCAGCCCTTTGTAGTGACCTCGAGCATACTCTAGAATCGCGGTGAGCCTTAAGTTTTGCCGCGGTGTATGGAGTATGAACTAGGCCTGTTTCTGTATAGTGATGAATCGTTAAAGAGGTGATGGGGGAGTGGTGTAACCTTTGTGCGTAACAGCCCTGGCAGCCTTTGCAGTGACCTAGAAAACACACCATCGTCTGAGATTAACTAGGAGTGACGACCCTAGAATGGATCATGTTTGGGAATGATACAAGGGAGGTACCTTAGTTTCCCAATCCTGCTGTTTGAAATGGACTAATAAATACTCGGTAATCATGCTCATCATGCATTACATGTGCCTGGAAGATGTGGAGCACTGAGGGATGAAAGCATGCCGCGAACGTAAGATGGTGTCGCACGAGGGAGGGTGTGGTGAGGGCATACATCATATCATTTCATACTTGTATTAATAAGAGTAGTTAGGAGTGTTTGATTTTACTGCTTTATCATTACTGCTTGACTGAATTGATAACATGTTAACCTATGCTTTATTGTTCCACTGAATTGATCACTCACTCCCACGTTACAGGACGGTGTTCCGAACACCCACCAAACTTTGTCTGATTGCAGATGGCGACGCTACTCCTGAGGCGAAGCCGGACTTTGTGACGACGAGGATACTTTCTCGTATATGTGGTTTTCGAGCGGCTTCATGTGAGTCGTGCCTTGATCGACGGGGTTACAGGGATGTTGATTAAATGGCACTACACATTTGGTATAATTTGAACTGTACTTGTAATTCTTTAACCTGGTAACATTATCACACTCTGGAGACTCACCACTATTTTTATATTTTTATATATCTATCGCAGTCTTCCGCTTGCAATTTAACTGTCTCTGGAGTATGATATGTTGTTTTGGCTTAATCTCTCTCAAGTTCACTACATTAATGCAGACAACATTTAATCATCATTATCTATGTTGCATAAGTGATGTTCTGGAACTCAGGTGTTGAGTTATGCTTGACCCCCGATTTTTTGGGATGTTACAGTTTGACGGTTTTCTGATTGATTCCATTGATGGATTGCTTCATTTGCTATTTAGAGAATTTTCAACAACATCGTGAGAATAACCACTGCTACATGGTGACATTGTATACCACCAATCGTAAAGTAGTGGTTGCCTTTAGTCGTTCATGTTTTGCTTTCGACGAATGCGTCCTTATTAAAGTAGTTGTTTATTGATGCCAACGTAGCCCCAACGGTTCCTTATTCTTATCCACAGGTTACTCAAGCGGTATGACTCTTAGAGACATGGTCATTGATGAGTTGGCCTTCGTATATCCATCACATGACGCGAAGATCTCACACCTTCCACGTAGTTGCATCTGCATTATCATATCCAGTGTTGCTAGATGTTGTCTAAATAATGTTTTCAAATATCGATGACTAGGAACTCCATCAGTGGTAGAGTTTGCGGGCTAGAAAACAACAAAACCCGCGCTGAGTTTTGTTGTTGGATGTCTTTGTGATACCGTTCACAAAGTCAATATCCCCTAAAAATCATGTTATTCTTCTAACTTTGTCCCCCCCCCCCCCCCCCCCCTCCAAGGTTTTCATTTGGTTTCTACCAGCATGCCTTAGTCGGTGTATGTGCGGTTGTCTTGCCATCATTACTACATTAACTTTTTCTCTAGGGGCAATTACTCTTCTTAAATTAGTGGAGACTATGTTGACTCCCATCGAAGGAGGAAATTGGTTAGTATGTACCATCATCGCTTCCTTTTCTTTCTTGGGAAACTTTAGAATTCCCATGTCTATGTTATTTTGAATCATGTTTATGAAAATGATGCAATTCCTGGTGGAGTGAGAATGTGACCAGTGCCATTTGCGGTATGTAATTTTCTTTAATTATTCTACCAAGGTATCCTATGCCTTGACGATAATTTGATAAAAAAATTTAACCAGAAGAAGGTCGATAATCTTGTCGGCTTTCTTATATTGAAAGATAATTGTCTATCAGGTTTCAGTAATTCCTTTACAGTACTTGAATTTTGAGCGGAAGATCTATCATCAGTCTTCATTACGGCTTGATAGATAAAAGGCTTTTAAAAATTATTTGGCCATTGCCAGCTCATAATTCGGAATACAATAATAAGTTCCCAATGATGAGTTCTTTCTTTGGCTTTCTTTGCACAAAAGTCATTCGTATTTGGTCACCCTAGTGGATAGATCAACTAGATCTTCAAAATCTATTCCCTCAAATTTTTTTTGAATTCAATGTCTAAACTTTTCATGGCCAGTTTGACAAACTGAGCATTAGGCATGAATACTTTACATTTGTTTCTTGCCTTCTTAAATCATGCAATATATTTTTCAATCTACTCGTTAGGTAATTATATTAAATGAGATACGTTGGCTAAAGATAACTCAGGCTCAGTCTGAAAGAACTGAGAGCCAAACATTTCTTCAATTTCTTAGCAGTTATGCACTAAATTTGAGGACAAACTTATATACTACGAAAAGTAGTATCGATCAATGAATTTACGAACAATTTCAATTTCACGTATTCATTGGCCGAAAACAAACCACATTGCATAATGAAGCGACAAATGTGCTCAATGGTGGATTGGCTTGTTTCTTTAGAAAATAAGGTAACTCTGGTACTCTATAGCCTCTCGGCACTTCAATGAACCCATCAACCTAGTCTGGATAAGGCTTATGATATGTAAGCCGATTAGTACGTAGGCCATGCCATTGATTGGAAACTTCTTGTATTAAGTTAACTAGCTCTTTCCATCCCATCTAGGGAGGTAAGGTAGCCATCCCGTGGTCCTAGGGCCCTTGGTTACCATTTGAGGAGGTTGAATAACCAGAGCCTACCCCCATGGGATTCATTAATCAGCATAAAATACCCTTCAAGGGGTATGTCATTGATCCCTTCATGGTGATTTTGGTTGTTCAGTTGGTCATTAGGCCATTCATTCTAATGCCATCCTAAGGCGGCGCATTTTGGCCAACCTAGCCTTGATCCATCTAAATGTTATGTGAAGAAAGAACTAGCAGTTCATGAGGGACATTCCCGTAGTGAGGTACCTCCATGCTGTAATAACGGGCATCAAGGAATCTCTCATTAAGAAATTCCAAAATTCTATTGGAACCTTTGGCATGAACCTTAGATTGCTCGACCTAAACCCTTCCCTATTTTTTCAATTTGTTGTAGGCTTGCATGCATGCTACCTAAAACCTCAGTTACATGCTCTAGGGAGTTGGCATATGATGAAGATCTTGTCTTTGGGATAGTCGAAGGTGAAGTATTTGAAACTTCTAGATTGGCCTGCATCGGAAATCCTTCTAGGGCTTAATGGAGTTCCTGGACATCGATGTTACCACTATTTCTAGTGGATCATCTATTGATATTGTTATATAGTTTGAAGGTGTTACCACATGGTACACGTGTGTAGTTTGCGAGCGTGCTAGAATCAATTGCGATCTGATTTAAATAGAACACCACTAACCCCTGGCATCGGGATAGAGTGACAGAATTACATAGCGGTAGACCAACAATATATTCTACCAACTGTTATGTTCACTATCAGAAAATTTGTTGAGAATAAGGCTTTTTCTCTAATAGGTTGTTTTTGCCTCAAAAATCAAGGACTTTCGACCGTGTAGCAAGTGTTATTCGAACATAAACTAACAACAAAGTTTGAGACAGGGAAATACTAAGACTTATCACTTTTAGGGATCACCGGTTTGGCCGAGAGCAGTGGAGTTCTTAACCGCGTAGTGCGTTGATGAGAAAGGTATATGTAATTGTAATGCCCGAAAAATCACCACCTGAGTACTTAGACTCCGATGCCGAGTTCCTAAGTGTTAACCAAATGAAAATACATGTGTGACCTCATTTAGATTCACATTCATTTCACACATGAGCAATTAGAGTTGCACAATTCAAAATTAGTGGATCCAAAGCGAGGTAGAGATAACAAAAATCAATAACTATATGACTAAGAGTCAAAATTACAATTCCAATAGTGGTGATCGCCGAAAATGAGGATTACAAAAGCCACACTTAACATACAACAAAATTTACATATAAAGCATGCCCAATCGAGGAATCTAACATATACATGCATAAAACCATAATAAAAATAAAATCTTTTAGCTTCGCCGGACGTTCCCAAAGCATCACGGTAAAAGTGCAAGCCAATCCAAGCCTACCTGTCGGAAGCCTCGATAGAACCTACATAAACAACAATGCATTGTTGGTGTTTTAAAACACCATTCCAGGTGGGAGTGAGTAGCTAACTCAGTAGTTTCATTAATTCTAAGTTACATATGTTATCGATTCAATCAGTGCAGTTAATGATAAAAAATCAATCAAGCATTTTCTAAAACTCTTGTTAAATGCACAATTGACATTATGAAATGATGCATGCGCCTTACAATCCAACACTCCCTCACAAGCGACCTCAACACTTATTTCGCAAATGTCAACACTCCCTCACAAGTAACTCTAATGACAAATCTCAACTTATCCTAAGGTATGCATTATTAGCCGGGTGATTATTAATTCCAATTCATACAGACGATTGGCGAAGATAGGATACCAATATTATATCACGAGTCCTTATCTGGATAATGTGGATCGTTGTGGCACATAGTGACTCCTCACTAGTATCCCTTGATTCAAATTTACGTATCACCCATTTATCTAACAAATCAACAATTCCAAAGGTACGGCATGATATTCAATTGTATGAGGATCAACTCGGTATGAGTCATCACCCAAACACCGAGTATAATCACTCAGTTCCAAGGTGAGTGCATGTCACATAAAACCAAATCACCATAAGAAAAGGGCTCGTCATCCAATTTCATTCACGTCCCGGCCGTTCGAGCGATACTTTAGCACATGGAACCATCAGCTGAGTACTTTGACGGGGGTTGTTTGAACAATAATCTATTACCTCCATTAGTTCTCACTGGTCATTACGGGGAGGCTTGTCACCCTAGTATAGGCCAACAGCTCGGACATGGTGTCCAATACCACCATGCCCGACTCATGAGTCTTGGTGCCATCGTATCACACTAACGATTATGAATGGACTCATCCATTGGGAACAGGGTATCTTAGATTCTATTTATTCGTGTCACACATTTTGAACACATATGATCAGTTAGCAAGTTAACTATTTGATTGACCTGGGAGAACTTCGGCACAACTGGCATTGGGTACAAGCATCCTGTATAGTCTAGCTACTCTTGGTCGTCCATGTTCAGCATGGGTCGATCGAACAAGCCTGGGGTAGCCAACTTAACTCGGGGCACCCCTTGATTGGGGTGATTTACCGACTAACACAATATCTTAGCAATCCTAAGTATTTCTATAGACTAAACTCTATGTCACACAATTATAGCATAAGTTTCATTATGCAACCACTTGGGTATTTCACCAAACATGTGAGCATCCATAGGGTATTACGTTCACTAAAGTATTAAATCAAACATGTGGTCATGCATAAAGTAATATAATCACTTATGCAATAAATCAAGCATGTGAGCATCGACAAAGCAACGCATTCTACCACTTAGACATTTCATCGAACATGTGAGCATCCACATCCAATAAATAGAATATACCATAGAAAAATCAAAATATTAGCATATTAGCATACACAAATTCATAAACAAATAACTAATCATTGACTGAGACCCTCAAGGGTCGATAAAAGATAACCTAAAGATAATGGTCCACACCTTGTGATGATCCGCTCAACTCACAACGCTCGTAGAATTAGGGTGTTAGGAAAATTTCATTGAAAGACCTAAACAAGCATACAAGCTTGTGAGATTATTGACAAGCACCTACTGAAGCCCTATGTTACAAGTGAGATTCAACACTTACCTCCAGTCATTGCTCGAAAAGCTCCTACAACAGTTCTTATTACGGTGAGAGGGTGGAGGTGCACCAACACTCCCACCCCAATCTCTCTCTTCTCCCTTTCTCCCTTTTTTTTCTTGTTGAAATTCATGTGGGAGGAGGGGATGCTCAAATAAGGGCCTTATATAATGGCAAAAGTGGTGTAAATGGCCCTAATGGTCCTTTATTCATTATATCAACCCTTAAGGGGGTTCTTTTCCACTAATGAGACCCACGAAAGGTATATGGGTCAATCTAAGACATGTGATAGGTGTTCCATAAGGCGATCTATGTTTGGACACAAACATACAATAATTGGGCATGTCGATTAACCAAGAAGGCACTAACTTAGATCGACGATCACCAACGATCAATCGGGGCCGTGACTATACAGATATGTATGGAGAAATATCTTTAGTTGGTGCCCCGAATTTGGCCATGAATCGACGGTCCGAAAGTTACAACTTCACGAAAGAGCAATGGGCTAGTTTCACTTAAATTTTAGGTTTTCACTTAAGGCATTCACACATCCCATGCACTTGGCTTGTGGGGCTAAGTTGAGTGATTGAAAATGTGACCTCGGCTCGATGTCCCCCAATAGACGTCAAGCCCACTAAAACGAATGTCTTTCTATAGTCTTGGGTTTAGTGGCCCACTAACAAACGGTATAAAGCTTGTTTGAAAAATTAGGGCATTTTTGGAATGAATTGGGTATCGAGATTTCTTGTACGTAATCACTAAGATTTGGATTGGGTAAGTTCTTAGTGTGACTTATTTTTAATTAGTAAAAATGATGATTTAATCCTAATAACCCTAAACCGTTGGTTCTTAGGCTAAAGGAGTAACTAGATTGATTTGGTTTGTTAATTAAGATCTGACCCCTAGTTGTCTCAACTTTTAGTAGGTCTTTATTTATTTGCGGTTGTCTTAATTAGTTAGTGATTGGTCAGCTATATTTGGGTTCTATGTGAGCAAATCACATGGCTAGACTTGAGCTTCAAGTGATCGGGCGGATTTGTTGGCTTCCGATGGTTGATTAATCATATTTTTGTGGTTCTTTACGGGTACGACCCACGTATCGGGTCACTTTGAGCATCAAGGGTCAGTAAGTGACCATGTAGGCTAGTTATATCGACAATTTTCAAGGATATTTGAAAGTCCAAAATATCAAAATTTTGGAACATTACAATATACTCCACTTAAAAACAATTTCGTCCCCGAAATTGCCTAAGGATAATAAGTAAAGATATTATCAATTTGTTTTCCTAAGTTTTATTAATTTCAGGTTTATTTGCATGGTAGGGTGTAAACTAACTACACTAGCCTTGTTTGTTATAGTTTACCCCTTTAAATCTTTCACCCTCAAGATTTGAGAACAAATGTTAAAATCATTACTGCCAACGAAGTTTAACTAGGGGTGGTGTATTCTGTTCTTCACAATCAGGCTAATACAGAAAAATGATTATGGTAGTCTCAAATCTGATACGTCGATTGTCCGCCTGACCAGGGCAGACAACTCGTTGTATCCCTTCCTAATCTCAGTGGATCCTGGTCTTCTGCTCAGTCAAAGCAGTGAGTCCGTTAGTAGTCACCCAGGATTGAGAATTGGGTCAAGCCGCGAATACTTCACAAGTGTATGGTCCCGAAATTCCATAGTCCAATCAACCTAAATGTTTAGGGAATATCACTCATCATTGAAAAGTTAAAATCTCTTATTTATAAGGTTGTCATTCGGGTCTTGATCAAAGAGAGTTCTTATTTTAATTCATGTTCAATTTAGTGATTAATAAATCTCTCACTATGACTATAGTCAAACGATTATCATAAGAAGGTTTCGAAGGGACTAAGATTGTATCTTTATATTACCATTTTGATCCTATGGCTAGTGGTTTTTGAGCAAACTATGCTTCAATTTCGTTAATTTCGAGAGGGAATGAAGAATTGAAAGTTATAAGATATTTCGGAGGTTTGGAGGGCTGACGATGGTAAGAAGGGCGTGAAAAGGAAAGAGGAAGAACATCGTATCCTTTACATGGTATAAACCTTGAATATCTAAGAGAATATGAAAACTTAAAATATTATACTGTAGTCCGCCTCTAATATGAACTTACAGAGTATTAACTATAAAACTCAATCATACTCAAGGGTCCTAATTCAATTACAATGAAAACTACTTAAGACGAAAAGATATAAAAAAATAATAATTTAATCACAAGATAATTCCTAGTATTATTAGAAATAATTCTAAATAGACATCAAATACTAAAATTTAACATGAAAAATATACGTTTGTTCATCGGCAACTCGTAGTTGCAGAAATTTTTTGTTTCAATACGTCTTTTGTTCATAAAGTATTTATCAGTTTTAGTTAGTGAATCAATTTTATAATTTTCCTGGTAATTCATCATTAAATTATTATTTGTCCCACAAAATATCATTATATTTCAGGTTGTAGAAAATTTATAAAAAAATCCAGAAGTACAAGTTGTTCGAAACCAACGATTTTCTATTTGATTCCAAAATGCCTACTTTGCTTGTAAAGTTTTTTCTACTTATATTTACTGAATTATTTTAAAACTTTTTATAGTAATTTTTCATTAAGCTTAAACTCATCCTATAAAATTTCATTTCATTTCATGTTGTAGAAAATTTATTAAAATTCTATAAGTAATAGTTATCTAAAATTTATTATTTCGGTGCATTCTCTAAAACGCCCTAAAACTAACTATATTTTAATATTTTTTATTTATTTTATTTTTATGCAAAACTAAACTTATCAAGCTTCAATCTAGCCTTTGAATCACCTCAATCGAAGTTATATTGCAGGAGATATAAAATTTTGAAGTTAGCAAAAAAAAAAATCTGGAAATCTGTCCAAATGGTGTCGCTAATCCGATGGTGGAGCCACCGATCCGACGGTGGTGCCGCCGATCCGACGGTGGAGCCACCACTGACCGCCACTCCGGCTGTGGCACCGTCGGTCCCTTCCACCTCGGTGGTGCCGGCACCAATCTGACGATGGCATGCTGACGCCGCCCGGTGGTCCAACGGTGCACCACTGCTCTGACGGTGGCACCATCGCCGCCTGGCAGATTCCGGCAGTGGCGCCACCGGAATTATTATTATTTTTTTTTACAAATTTTTTCCCACTGTTTTCTCAAATACATATATATGTCTATATGTGTATATGTGTGTATAAATATTATTTTTTCTCTTTCTTTCATGCTTTCTTTCTTTATTGATTCATTTTAGAAAAAATCATTCATTAATTATTATTTTTTCATTCATTCTTCATTCCTCATTTATCCATCTATATTATTCATAATTAATTAATAGAAAATTCATTCCCCATTTATACATCGTTTATTTATTTTATTCATTCATCATTATTCATTTTTTTATTCATTCATCATTCATTTATTATTAATTTTTTATCATTATTTCATTCATTCATCATTTATTTATTTATTTTCTATTATTTTTCTCCCATTTTCTTAAGGGCCCATTTGGGTGCGTGGATTTGAAACCCCATGAATTTGAAATCCTCCTATTGTGTTTGGCACCCTATATTGGGGTATCAACTTTAATCCAAAAGTAGTTATACATGGTATATCTACAAGGGTTTGAATTTAATTACTAAATCAACTTTAATATCTCTAATTAGTGACCATATGTAATGTTTGACATAATGGTTGTAATAAGCCCATTGAAATATATACTTTGCTCGAAAATGATGAGATTCCAAGTATCGAATGGGCCATAAGCACAAGATCATGTTCGAGTGACTAACAAACAATTTTTAACTGTTGATTTACATGGACAATGTTTAAGTGGAGCTAATGATTATATTAAAGTAATTATAGTTGTCACGCCCCAAACTCGGAAGCCGGGCTCACAAAATTCCCGATCGCTGAATCCAGTTGTCTTAATTAGTTAGTGATTCCCGAGTGCCTCCGTAGTACCCCATTCTCGGCTCCCAACAACCATTCGCCAGGTTCCAATCCTGGGATGCTACGAGGAGGATTTTCAACGTCAGTTTGATTCATAATAAGCATAACCAAAGGCATAACCCACAAACAACAACCAAAAACTCCATCACTTATGCATGGGAAAATAGTGGTGAGCCAGATCTAAAGTTCAAGTGGACCCCACTATTTAAATAGTGGACTGTGACATCCACCGTTCAAACTCCTAAGGGCCACGGTAGTTTCCAATTAAGTTGATAATTGTTTTCAATTCATCTATCTCTATGATAACTTATGAATAGGTCGGATCTCAATTACATAAGGGTCAGCCCGATTTGATATGCATTTGGCCCATTTGATTCGGCCCATTTGAATCGGCCCATTTGATGTATATGAAGTCCGATGCGATGTGTGTGAGACCCCATGAGCGAGGCCCAATGTAATGTATATGTGTGGCCGTTACATTGTTTATGAATTCCTTATGTAGGCCACTCCTTGGGAGCAATGTTGGTTAGATGTCCACATTAAGGGGTAATGATGGGTAGATGTCCTCATTGTGACCTTCCCTTAGGCCTTGTTAGGCCCATTCTCTTCATGGGTTAACCCAAATAAGTGCGCCCCATTCATCGTAGACGGATGACTCTATGTTATCGGATTTAATATAACCACGGCCGAGTGCCGATCTTTATACTATAGTTAATCGGCTGATCATCTATGGAACCCGCCTTTCTTATATATGCTGATTTTCGATGCTGATTATCGATGTTAATTATTGGTGATGATTATCGAGGTCGACGCCGACTATCGACCCTGATTATCGATGCTGATTATCAGTGCCAATTATCGAGTTCAACGCCGGCTATCGATACCGATTATGATTATGTGACAACATAACATCATGATACATTCCCTGCGCATCATCATCTGTATGCTTGTGATGAAATAAGTGACTGATCATAGCACATGCCATTGGGCAAATTGTTATGGGACTCCCTAGTGAAGGGAGATGCCCACATGAGTGCGCGATACTCACATGATTGCTGTATGACTAGATTGCATGATTCATGCATCTCGCATTGTGTGACATGTATACTGTACGCCCTAGCGACATCAGGGCCATAGCCTTCACAATCCTATCGTGGTTGGCAGGATTGGATACCGAAAATCTTGTTCTACATGGGGTGCTATAGATATCCCTAGGTGAAAGTCCATAAACCCTTATGGTACCAAGAGGTTGCTCCAATGTCTAGACTGAGTGGGCACATGAACGTCGAGTGCCGATTACCAGAAGGTCGCGCTTTCCACGGTGTTGTGGTTGGTTGGAAGGGGTGCGGCCTTACCCGCCCGAGAGGAGGGGGCAAAGCTAGGATAAGTCTGACTAGCTCAGGGAATGAGTCTGTTATCGACGAGTCAGGCCCGATATTAGCAGATGGATAGTGAGGTCTCTTCCACTCACCTTGTTGCCCGCAATGGGGCGGCAATCTGGTTTGGAGTGTACTAGACCCCGGTGATATTCCAGAGTTGAACTGTATTGATATGTGGACTCATATGAGGATTTGTACGCTTGAGTTGCATTTCGCATCGCATAGCCTTGGTATGGCCGACATCATTCATGCCTTACATCTCATAGGCTTAGTACGGCCAATAGTATTCATGGATTCATCAGCATATTCTGCATTACTCTGATACTGTATAATTGTATTACTACCTTGCGCACACACTTTCACTACCCTCTAAGCTTTCCATAAGCTTATGCACAACCATTACATGTAGGTGATGTTAGATCTCAGCAGCGCTGAGGCTAGAGCGCGTGGCAAATCATTTTAGAGCTTTTGTTTATCATCATTGTATTTCCATTTACGCGCACTGTACTTATAAATTTTTTATCATAGTGGAAATGTGATGGAGTTTTTGGTTGTTGTTTGTGGGTTATGCCTTTGGTTATATTTATTATGAATCAAACTGACGTTGAAAATCCTCCTCGTAGCATTCCAGTATCGGAACGTGGCGAATAGTCGTTGGGAGGCGAGAATGGGGTACTACAGAGGCTGTCGACGCCGGATTCGGCGATCGGAAATTTTGTGAGCCCGACTTCTGAGTTTGGGGAGTGACAAAAGTTGGTATCAGAACATAACTTAGGAATAACCAAGAACAACATTACATGTCTGCTACGAGTTTAGAATAATTGGGTTTCGAGTTCAGATAGCTTAGTGATATTCTGTTACAAACCCTTAACGTCCGTGCCTTCGAGAGTTTTAAAGTTGATAGGCACCTTCGCTCTTTCCTGTAGGACACGCCGCCTAGGAGAGTGACCCAATCGACTCCCGGTCCACCACCTAAGACTCTCGCTCCACCACCTGTGACTCTTGCACTACCACCTACGATCCCCACTCCACCACCAGAGATTCCTACTGCCCAGCCTGAGGATGTTGTTCCTTTATCAGATACCGGTGCGGATCTGACTGTACCCGTGAGTGCCTCCCAGTTACAGCAGATATTGCAGGCTGTGACGGCCGCACTTCAGGGGCAGGGCAGGCACCCCGTCGTTTCTTCAGCCCAGACTGAGCAGGAGCGCGTGACCACCCTTCTTCGAGAGTTTCGACGACTCGATCTGTAACGCCCTGAAAATCGGGGGTCGAGCATAAATTCAACTCCCGAGTTCCAGAACATCACTTATGCAACAAAATGAATGATGATTGAATGTTGACTGTATTCGTGCATTGAACATGAGTGAGATTAAGCCCAAACAGCATATCATACTCCAGAGACAGTTAAATTTGCAAGCGGAAGACTGTGATAGATAGATAAAATATATAAACTATGATGAGTCTCCAGAGTGTGATAACACTACCAGGTTAAATAATTACAAGTACAGTTCTAAAATATATCAAATGTGAGGAAGTGTAATGTCTCCTATCCAAAGTACCATAGCCCCGTCAATACAATATCAGGTCTTCATTGACCTGCCAGAGAGATACAGATAGGATAACTCCTCCTCAACATTATAGTAGTAGTCCGGCTCTGCTTCACAAGCATCGCCATCACCTGAAACTCAACAAATCTGGCTGGTGTGTACAACACCGTCCCGTAACGTGGGAGTGAGTGATCAACTCAGTGGAATAATAAAGCATAGGTAAACATGTTATCAACTCAGTCAAGCAATAATGATAAAGCAGTACAATCAAACAATTCTAACTACTCTTATTAAATGCAGGTATGAAATGACATGATGATGTATGCCCTTGCCAAACCACCCTCATACGACATCATCTTACGTTCGCGAATGCATACCTCCCTCAGTGCTCTACATCTACTAGGCACATGCGGTGCGATGATGAGCATGATTACCGAGTTATTATTAGTCCATTTCAAACAGTAGTATTGGGAAACTAAGGTACCTCCCTTGTATCATTCCCAAACATGATCCATTCTAGGGTCGTCAATCCTAGTTAATCTCATACGATATTATGGTTTGAGAGGCATAGTGAAGGCATCACAAAGGGCTCGTCACCCGTCAGCACGGATACAGATCTCACCGTATGCGGCTCAATTGCTGACCGTCAGCTCGAGTACAGGTCTCAACGTACTCGGCTCAATCGCTGGCCGTCAGCTCGAATACAGGTCTCAACGTACTCGGCTCAACTCATACTCGAGTTGCTGTGAAGGGCTTGTCGCCAATCACAGACCTTGGAGTATACTCGAAAACACTACAGAGGACTCGTCGCTCGTCAGCACGAGTACAGGTCTCACCGTACTCGGCTCTCGCCGTAGGTGTCGACAGCTCGAATACAGTGTCCCATACCACCGTATTTGGCTCACGAGTTTGGTTGCTCAATGGTCACTACGGGGAGGCACGTGGCCCCAGCGTAGGCCGATAGCTCGACCACGGTGCCCCATACTACCATGCCCGGCTCATGAGTCTTAGCGGATCGAGGTACCATGGTTAAAAGGGATTTCACTGGTAAGTTTGGTACCCTAGGTTCAAGCAGTAGCGTCCAAACATGGTGAACATACATTAGACAGATCGGGTTACTTGACGAGCTCGGCTAGCTCGAGCGCACAACAAGTTGAACGACATGAAGTGCATAAGCAATTCGCGTGGCCAACCACTATCGCCAACCGAAGTACGACTCGGGTTCGTCGAACACATCTCACGTGACAAATGAATCGCAGCCACGAATTCAATTCTGGTACCGATTGTCTGGACTATAATCATAGCCCCAAACACAATCAAGTGCAGATAGATAAAGCAGTAATGGATCAAGATTCAACTCATACAATCAAGGTCTGGTATTATCCGTTTAGGGCTGCCAGGGCTGTTGCACGCACTCGTTGCTCCGCTCCCCCATCACCCATGACGGATCATACAACATAAATATAAATTTAAACATATGCATTACATAGTTAAAATCATAAAGTAGTTGAGCATGTTATGAATCACAACACAAGCATGAGTTTATACATGTCCAATTCCTAATCACACAACTATCCAAGGAGATCATACACATAGTTAAAAGAGGTTGAGAATCATATCTCAACACCCTTATAAATTACAATTTGCTAACTACTACTCATTCAGACATTTCAAGAAACACTTAAACAAACATACACCAACATACATGACATATGTCGATCACATAGGCATTATGCCAAATCCTTTCACTAGGGAGTTGCCCCAATCATAACACGCGTACACCCACGGCGGATAGTCATGGCAAGCAGGAATCCAAGTCCATATTCATTCGGTCATTTCGACAAACACTTGGACCACACATTTTAGCATATATAGTGTATATTGGCCGTGGCGTGATTGAGGGCAAATCCTTTCGTCAAAGGGGTATCGCCAATACATCAATCATGAATCCATGACAATTAGTCATGGCGAGCACGAATGAGAATTCTATACTCATTCAGTCATTTTCACAAACACTTAGAATACCCTATTACAACATACATGGTGTATGTTAGCAAAACATGTACTAGGGCTATCCTTTAGCCAAGCGAGTATTTTATCCATGTATAATATATTACTACAACAAATAATCATGATAAATACATCTCCAAAATTTATACGTATACAGTATTTTCTAGAATACGCAATTTCAACATACATAGTGTATATAAGTAAAACATGTATTTAGGCGAATCCTTTTGCCAAATAAGTATTTTATCCATATATTGTATATCCATATAACAAATAAACATGTCAAACACATTTCCAAAAATATACGTATACCGTACTTTCTACAAATACCTAGAGTATGTAGAATTCCATATTTTTCATCTTTAATCGAAACGGAAAACAGACAGCACTTTGTACATGTGCAATTGTATGCAGATCATGAATCTATCATTATCTGACATTGAAAGCGTTGAAAACCATAACCTATACACCTAAAGTCCTCACCTTTTGTCGTAGAATCGTAACGGAGTCCATAGGTTTGCTAAACTTCCGTATTCGGCAGTTTAGCAACCTATAGAACGAAATAGGTTAGCTATTTCACAACCTACAACAATCTAAACCCTAAAACAGATTAGGGTTAGGGTTTCTTACCTAGAAATGACGCCGAAAACGCCGGGAAAGCGATGAGAATCAGGCGGTGGAGCCCGAATAGCGGCAGGGAAGAGTGGCAGGGAGATTCTCCCACTGCTCCCACACTTTCTCTCTCTTTTCTCTCTCTCAAACTCAAATTCGTATGGCTGCCATGAGAGAGGGTTTAAGGTCCTCATATAGCCTAAAAATTCACCGAAATAGACTTATGTTCAAAGTATACTTACATAATAACCAAATCGGCATTGTTTCAGCTCAAAAGAAGGTTTCTGGCGGGCCTCCTTGAGCCAAAGGTCGGACTTAAGCTCACTAACGCTGGATTTACGTTCTATTACGTTTTCGTTTCAGTGGGATTTCCAGATCATGCATGGCGGACCAGTTTCAGTTCAATGGTCAGTGGATCTCGATCAGAGATTCCGAGTACATGTAAATGTGTATGAAATTTTTCCTGATCCGAGGGTGTAATTTGGTCTGATTCTGACGGTCTGGTTGCTTAATACTGATCCGCAAGCAAGTGGTGTCAGATTACTATTCAAGATATTTTATTTTGAATTAATTTTAGATTTCTCACACTCTTCACTCCGAGCTCAAGCGAATAGCGCTGGGACACTATCTGGATTTGATTTCCGAGATGGTTGTCAAGCCCAGCGAGGCGGTCCTAGTTCCTTAACTTCGTGTTAATCGGACTTCCGACGTGCTGTCCAGATCCGATGCGGAGTTTCGAGATGCTCCCGTGAGCAGCCGGGTAATGAGATTGATCCTAAGTTTTAGGGTAACCTATCATCAATGATTCTACAAGTTTTGGGTCTTGCAGATCGTATTTAAAGCGATTGGTGCTAATTTCACAGGCACTCTAGTTTAACACTATCTAAATCTCACTTAATTTCTAAAGGGTTTAGTCCTGTAAGATTTCTGTCTGAGGTGGTACCTGGGCCTTTGTAGTTTGTATATAAAGTGATTCGAGTTATACTACTTAGCTAGTTTAAGTTAGTGTCTAGGGTGAAAGTACTTTGAAAAATTGAAAAATCAAGGTGGTGAAGGGTGGAATTTGTGAAGAAAATGGTTCACAAGAGATTTTAGCCTTTGGGATTGAGTTTTGACAAGTTGATAAGGTGTTAGGGTCGACCCATTGTCTAAGGACGTCTAATCCCAGGTTGGCAAAAATCTGAGATATTACAATCTACCCCCCTTAAAATAAAATTTCGTCCCCAAAATTGGCTAAGGGTAATAAGAGAAGATTTCTATTATTTCATTTGCCTAAGACTTATTGATTCCAAGTTTCTACGTGTGGTAGGGTATATACCAGCTGGTTCATTTTAGTCTACCCCCCTTAAAACTTATTTCTCTATCCATTTCTCATACCCTGATGGTTTACTTCACAGTCGTATATTTCAGTAACTCCGTAGTCCGATCACTCTCTAAGAGTAGGGAATGTCCATCATTGAAAAGCTCAAATTGTTTATTCTAAGGTTGCCCTTTAGGTCTTAGTCTAAGAGTCCTCGATATTATCTATGTCCAAGAAAAGGGTGAATCAAATCTTACTAAATCATCCTAAAACGGTTTCTCATAGTAGAACTTACTAGGGATTCTATAATGTTCGTATTTATCGAGCACCGTTTCGATCCTAGGCCAGTGGGGTAGGGTCCACCACGTTTCCGCTACGCCACCCAAATCAAAGAGGTGTATTAGGTGTCCTAACTAGATTGGGCTCATAATGTTCTACCCCCCTTAAAGTTTTATTTTCACCCTCAAGGCTCAAAAGCTATGTCCTGATCCGTATGTCGGAACAAGGTGTAATTTATAACCTATCCTTGACATGAAATGGGAAATACATTGGTCTGCCTTTCATCGACGATGTGTACTATGGCATTGATACCTATGGGTATCGAAAGGAGTTAAAAATGATGGGTAAGGTGGTTGATGTCAGGGGCAGGTGTGAGTATGAGGCAAGATGCCTAATTCTACCAAGGGGTTTTGTCGCGGTCCAGACTTATCCTATTTAGTGATGTCTGGCTTAACAGGCAGACTATCTTCTACGTTCATAAGCACAATATGTATGTCGACATGGCATGCGATTTGAAACCTAATTCCTAACTAATTGTTGCCCATATGGGTAATTCCTTGGGCCTAAAAGACAAAGTCTCTATTGGGTATATGTTCTTAACACTTCTCGAAGATGAAGTTATAAACTTTTAGTTGTAAGTGGTCGGGCCACCCGGAAGGAATGTTGTGTAGTGGGTCTGAGTCAGATACATGGACCTCCTACCTAGCTAGAACAGAAAGTTACCATATCATTTCTTAATCCTAGTCGATCCCGACCTTCTACTTGATCAGAGCATAGGGTTCATTGGTCACTACCAGGATTGAGAATTCGATTCAAACCGCGAATACCTCGCTTATATGTAGTTTCTCTACTCCGTGTTCCCGATTGTACTAAGTCCTTGAGAAGGAAATTCTAAGGGATGTATTAATTGGACCTAACATTGAATCCAAGGGATATATAGGTTTTCTCTAATCGTGAATAGTTTCTATGTCAAACAAGCTCCCTAAGAATTACTAAGGAAGCCTAAAGTTATTAAGGGGATTCAACAATAGAACGGGGTTTCGCTCCAACCTATTCAAGCCAATTAACTATGTCTATCACTCAATTATCTTAGCACTGTTGGTCGTTTACACTTCTTAGTCTAATCAGCAGCCTAGGCTCAACTTATGAGTAGCGGTAATCCACTAGTTGTAATCTAAAGTCTATGCTTATACATCAGATGATTTTATACCCTTTCTAAATAAAGAAATTGTTTTATCGCCTAGGGTCAAAGTTGTCTAATTGGAATTGGGTTGCCGGAACTCGAATTTAACTACACACGAGCATTTCACACATGTTCATGCTAGCTAAGAAGATCCTGGGGTTTACATTATTAATTTGTTGGATTTCCTATACGGTCAGGTCTGTCGAAAACTAGGAGTACCGCCCTAGGTCCCAAACTCTAAGGGTCATATTTGTCAAACAACCATTTACTCTAAAAGCTTAAGCTATCAGAGTGTGGTGGGTTAATGTATATCAAGGGACTTTATCACTTAAACACTATTTGGCCAGGGGTCTTAAGTTGTATTAAATGGGACTGCATCACTAATCCTACCTCAGGATTGGGAATGGCAAGGTTGGTAGGAGGGTGGGAGGGGATTAAAATTAATGGTATAGGCTTTAGAAAATGAGCCTTGTGTTGGAAAGTGTGAGATGGGATTTCCAAATCCCAGGAATTGAAATTTCTAAGTGTTAGTTGAAAGGAAATCTCGGAATTTACTTTTAATTGCACACACTCCAAACATGGTATTGGAAAACATGGGATACACCAATCTAGGAACCATACCCTACACGTACATTCATTATTACTTATACAATTCTATCCACCTGAAACTCACCTAATGCAATTTGGCCGAACGGACCCTAAAGGGAGAAAAGGGGCTGGAGTTTTGATTCTCCACAGATTTGGTTCTCATCAGGGGTTGTAGGGGCCCAACTGACAAGGAGTAAAGAAAGGAAAATGAAGAAATGGATAGGTTAGAGAGCTTGCACGATTTTGAGCTTCAAATGGGGGGTGTGAGAGCTCAAACGTGAAAGAAAGGGGTAGGGTAGGAGGTTGGGGTTGCTGTGATCAATGGAAGTGAGTGAATCATGGCCGAAAATGGTGGATTGAATGATTGGAGGAAGGATTTGAGAGAGAAAATCACAATTGGAAGGGAAGGAAGTTTGGAAAGGAGAAGTGTGAGAGAGAGGAGGGCTACAGACCTAAAAATCAGAAACCCCAGTACAAATCGCACCCACCACGTGTTAGGGGAGGTCGGGCCGACCAGTCCCAGGCCCGGCCCCACTTCAGATGGGCCACCGGACCGCTATCCACCGCCGTGACCGCGGCCCCGCCGCTGTCCGCCTTGGCCGGCGCCGCGCCGCCGCGGTGGGGCCGTGTTCTCCATGGTCCCAAGGTGCCAAATGCACCCTGGTTCGACCCTGGGTCCCATCGGTTTTAAGTGGGGAGGCCCCCGACTCTGATTCGCTCCATTTCGGGTAGTTTCGGGATAATCGGACGTAACTTGCAATCCGGAATGAGTTATCTAACGTAAAATATATGAATTTGGGGTAGAACGAGCTAATGAAGTCAACCAACCTAGCTATGTAGGGTTGCACAGCCCGAAATTGCGAGAAAACCTTCCGATTGACGGTCATTTCCTGTTTCAATTTCGTTTTGCTAAAAATAGTAGTTTTAGTTTAATTACTCTTCATCGGTCGAGCTTTAGGAGTTACGCCCATCATGCAAAGGACTTAGAATAATTAGAAGGATGGTTTGGTGAAGCCAAATAGGACACTTAATATTTTTGGCTAAGAACCTTGCGCACTAGTAGACATCACGACTTTATAGTAAGTCGCGAATTCTAGGAGTTTTAGTTGTAGTTTGTTTCCGATTTCATTCTCATTACTTGGTATCCCTATTTAAAGGGTTGTGAACTCATTTTTAAGCATTCATTAACCAATTTCGAATGTATTAGAATTTATTTATATTGTCTGCTTTTCTTTCCTCGTGGATTCGAGGAGTCTCTGTGAGGAGTCTAGAGAAGCTCCGAGGATTCGGAGTAGTTATCATCATCACGCTTATCCCGTATTCTACCAATTTTTAATGGTTGGGGTAAGGTGGTTTGTAATCTAGACTCATTAATAGACAGCCTAGGAATGTTTTAAGGTCGACCCGTGCGACCATGGTTGAATACAGACTCGATTTCGGCGTTCATTTTCAGTGAACTATCCGTTGGACGGAACAGGGATGCCTAAGACTATTTCTACATTCCGTCGCACCCTCCTAAGTCAGAGTGCGTCAGTGTGCATCGTGTGACCATAACCCAGGTCCGGTTTAATCCAAATCATGCTCTGATACCATCTTGTAACGCCCTGAAAATTGGGGGTCGAGCATAAATTCAACTCCCGAGTTCCAGAACATCACTTATGCAACAAAATGAATTATGATTGAATGTTGACTGTATTCGTGCATTGAACATGAGTGAGATTAAGCCAAAACAGCATATCATACTCCAGAGACAGTTAAATTTGCAAGCGGAAGACTGTGATAGATAGATAAAATATATAAATTATGATGAGTCTCCAGAGTGTGATAACACTACCAGGTTAAATAATTACAAGTACAGTTCTAAAATATACCAAATGTGAGGAAGTGTAATGTCTCCTATCCCAAGTACCATAGCCCCGTCAATACAATATCAGGTCTTCATTGACCTGCCAGAGAGATACAGATAGGATAACTCCTCCTCGACATTATAGTAGTAGTCCGGCTCTGCTTCACAAGCATCGCCATCACCTGAAACTCAACAAATATGGTTGGTGTGTACAACACCGTCCCGTAACGTGGGAGTGAGTGATCAACTCAGTGGAACAGTAAAGCATAGGTTAACATGTTATCAACTCAGCCAAGCAATAATGATAAAGCAGTACAATCAAACAATTCTAACTACTCTTATTAAATGCAAGTATGAAATGACATGATGATGTATGCCCTTGTCAAACCACCCTCATACGACATCATCTTACGTTCGCGAATGCATACCTCCCTCAGTGCTCCACATCTACTAGGCACATGCGGTGCGATGATGAGCATGATTACCGAGTTATTATTAGTCCATTTCAAACAGTAGTATTGGGAAACTAAGGTACCTCCCTTGTATCATTCCCAAACATGATCCATTCTAGGGTCGTCAATCCTAGTTAATCTCATACGATATTATGGTTTGAGAGGCATAGCGAAGGCATCACAAAGGGCTCGTCACCCATCAGCACGGATACAGATCTCACCGTATGCGGCTCAATTGCTGACCGTCAGCTCGAGTACAGGTCTCACCGTACTCGACTCAATCGCTGGCCGTCAGCTCGAATACAGGTCTCAACGTACTCGACTCAACTCATACTCGAGTTGCTGTGAAGGGCTCGTCGCCAATCACAGACCTTGGAGTATACTCGAAGACACTACAGAGGACTCGTCGCCCGTCAGCACGAGTACAGGTCTCACCGTACTCGGCTCTCACCGTAGGTGTCGACAGCTCGAATACAGTGTCCCATACCACCGTATTCGGCTCACGAGTTTGGTTGCTCAATGGTCACTACGGGGAGGCACGTGGCCCAAGCGTAGGCCGACAGCTCGACGATGGTGTCCCATACCACCATGCCCGGCTCATGAGTCCTAGCGGATCGAGGTACCATGGTTAAAAGGGATTTCACTGGTAAGTTTGGTACCCTAGGTTCAAGCAGTAGCGTCCAAACATGGTGAACATACATTAGACAGATCGGGTTACTTGAAGAGCTCGGCTAGCTCGAGCGCACAACAAGTTGAACGACACGAAGTGCATAAACACTTCGCGTGGCCAACCACTATCGCCAACCAAAGTACGACTCGGGTTCGTCGAACACATCTCACGTGGCAAATGAATCGCAGCCACGAATTCAATTCTGGTACCGATTGTCTGGACTATAATCATAGCCCCAAACACAATCAAGTGCAGATAGATAAAGCAGTAATGGATCAAGATTCAACTCATACAATCAAGGTCTGGTATTATCCGTTTAGGGCTGCCAAGGCTGTTGCACGCACTCGTTGCTCCGCTCCCCCATCACCCATGACGGATCGTACAACGTAAATATAAATTTAAACATATGCATTACATAGTTAAAATCATAAAGTAGTTGAGCATGTTATGAATCACAACACAAGCATGAGTTTATACATGTCCAATTCCTAATCACACAACTATCCAAGGAGATCATACACATATTTAAAAGATGTTGAGAATCATATCTCAACACCCTTATAAATTACAATTTGCTAACTACTACTCATTCAGACATTTCAAGAAACACTTAAATAAACATACACCAACATACATGACATATGTCGATCACATAGGCATTATGCCAAATCCTTTCACTAGGGAGTTGCCCCAATCATAACACGCGTACACCCAGGACGGATAGTCAAGGCAAGCAGGAATCCAAGTTCCATATTCATTCAGTCATTTCCACAAACACTTGGACCACACATTTTAACATATATAGTGTATATTGGTCGTGGCGTGATTGAGGGCAAATCCTTTCATCAAAGGGGTATCGCCAATACAACAATCATGAATCCATGACAATTAGTCATGGCGAGCATGAATGAGAATTCTATACTCATTCAGTCATTTTCACAAACACTTAGAATACCCTATTACAACATACATGGTGTATGTTAGCAAAACATGTACTAGGGCTATCCTTTAGCCAAGAGAGTATTTTATCCATGTATAATATATTACTACAACAAATAATCATGATAAATACATCTCCAAAATTTATACGTATACAGTATTTTCTAGAATACGCAATTTCAACATACATAGTGTATATAAGTAAAACATGTATTTAGGTGAATCCTTTTGCCAAATAAGTATTTTATCCATATATCGTATATCCATATAACAAATAAACATGTCAAACACATTTCCAAAAATTATACGTATACCGTACTTTCTACAAATACCTAGAGTATGTAGAATTCCATATTTTTCATCTTTAATCGAAACGGAAAACAGACAGCACTTTGTACATGTGCAATTGCATGCAGATCATGAATCTATCATTATCTGACATTGAAAACATTGAAAACCATAACCTATACACCTAAAGTCCGCACCTTTTGTCATAGAATCGTAACGGAGTCGATAGGTTTGCTAAGCTTCCGTATTCGGCAGTTTGGCAACCTATAGAACGAAATAGGTTAGCTATTTCACAACCTACAACAATCTAAACCCCAAAACACATTAGGGTTAGGGTTTCTTACCTAGAAATGACAACGGAAACGCCGGGAAAGCGATGAGAATCAGGCGGTGGAGCCCGAATAGCGGCAGGGAAGAGTGGCAGGGAGATTCTCCCACTGCTCCCACACTTTCTCCCTCTTTTCTCTCTCTCAAACTCAAATTCGTATGGCTGCCATGAGAGAGGGTTTAAGGTCCTTATATAGCCTAAAAATTCACCGAAATAGACTTATGTTCAAAGTATACTTACATAATAACCAAATCGGCATTGTTTCAGCTCAAAAGTGGGTTTCTGGCTGGCCTCCTTGAGCCAAAGGTTGGACTTAATCTCACTAACACTGGATTTACGTTCTATTACGTTTTCATTTCAGTGGGATTTCCAGATCACGCGTGGCGGACCAGTTTCAGTTCAACGGTCAGCGGATCTCGATCGGAGATTCCGAGTACATGTAAATGTGTATGAAGTTTTTCCTGATCCGAGGGTGTAATTTGGTCTGATTCTGACGGTCTGGTTGCTTAATACTGATCCGCAAGCGAGTGGTGCCAGATTACTATTCAAGATATTTTATTTTGAATTAATTTCACATTTCTCACACTCTTCACTCCGAGCTCAAGCGAATAGCGCTGGGACACTATCTGGATTTGATTTCCGGGTTGTCAAGCCCAGCGAGGCGGTCCTAGTTCCTTAACTTCGTGTTAATCGGACTTCCGACGTGCGGTCCAGATCCGATACGGAGTTTCGAGATGCTCCCGTGAGCAGCCGGGTAATGAGATTGATCCTAAGTTTTAGGGTAACCTAGCATCAATGATTCTACAAGTTTTGGGTCTTACAGATCGTATTTAAAGCGATTGGTGCTAATTTCACAGGCACTCTAGTTTAACACTATCTAATTCTCACTTAATTTCTAAAGTGTTTAGTGCTGTAAGATTTCTGTCTGAGGTGGTACCTGGGCCTTTGTAGTTTGTATATAAAGTGATCCGAGTTATACTACTTAGCTAGTTTAAGTTAGTGTCTAGGGTGAAAGTACTTTGAAAAATTGAAAAATCAAGGTGGTGAAGGGTGGAATTTGTGAAGAAAATGGTTCATAAGAGATTTTAGCCTTTGGGACTGAGTTTTGACAAGTTAATAAGGTGTTAGGGTCGACCCATTGTCTAAGGACATCTAATCCCAGGTTGGCAAAAATCCAGGATGTTACACGATCCTCAAGGCGAGCCAGACCCGACAGTAGTTGTGAGATGGCGCTCCGATATGGAGAAGATATTTGATACGATGGGATGTACGACCTAGCTGCGAGTCCGATTAGCAGTATTTCTACTCCATGGTGAGGCTGAGCACTGGTGGACATCAGTCTCCCGAGCAGCAGGCGCCGATTTTGTGTTGACCTGGGAGGATTTTGTGGATCGGTTTGACCGACAGTATTTTCCTGATCACATCCGATAACAGCGAGCGTTGGAGTTCGAGGCCTTGGTGCAGAGCGATATGATAGAGGCTCAGTACGCAGCTCGCTTTGTAACGCTCTCTAGATTTGCGTCGTACCTGGTATATGATGAGGGGCGGAGAGCCCGCCGGTTCGAGGATGGCTTGCATTACGGTCTTCGAGACCGTGTTATTGGGCATGAACTCCTAACTTTCGAGGGGGTGGTACGGAAGGCCCAGATTTATGAGGCTGAGTAGGCCAATTCTTAGTCTATTCGTGGTCAGAGGAGAGACCTGAAGAGGCAGGCTCTTTCCAGTGACTCCCAGTAGCGTCGACCACAGCATCATAGGCGCACAGGTCACCCAGCCTTCCAAGCGGTAGCAGCACCTCCAGTACCACCTCTGAGCAGTTACCAGTACCTGTTTTGGGTGCGGTGTGACGGGGCACCGTATGTGAGAGTGTCCCTGCCCCCAGTAGTAGAAAAAGCAGCGGAGAGGCGCACAATAGCCTCCACCACAACCGCAGCAGAGACCCCATAGCAGCAGCGACAGTAGTCCCCACCACCGAGGCCACCTTAGCAGCAGCATCAGGACTAGCCTCTGAGACCGCAACAGCAGAGGCAGTAGTTTAACAGCAGCAGCAACACGCTTAGAGGGGACAGTCACCTCCTCAGGCGGCTCAGGCTAGGTTTTATACGACTCAGCAAGACCTGCAGTCATTTGGAGGAGTCGTCAAGGGTATACTTCCAGTCTTTGCATGCATCGCTCGAGTTTTATTTGATTCTGGTACTTTGTACTCGTTTATGTCCGAGGGATTCTGTCGTTCGACTAGATTGCCGATAGAGTCTGCTCGAGAGGGGTTGACCATATCGACACCCTCGGGGAAGACTACAGTATTAGACTGCTTCTGTTCATCTTGCCTCGTATTAGTGGGAGAGATTTTCTTACCCGCCGACTTGTACGTGCTACCGATGTCAGATTTTGACGTTATCTTGGGCATGGATTATCTTGCCGAGTACCACGCCATCTTGGACTGCTCCGTGAGGATAATCACGTTCTGTATATCAGGCTTGCCGCAGTTTCAGTTCGTTACAAAGCCCCGGGGAGAGCCATTGTCATACTTGATGTCCTCCACTGTTGAGGAGTCTGTCGCTGCTTGTATTGATCAGTTTCCGATTTTCTGTGATTTCCCCGATATGTTCTAGGAGATTCTGGGATTACCGCCTTGCCGACACACCGAGTTTCAGATTGATCTCGTATCAGGTACCGCGCCTATTTCGAAGGCCCCGTATCGTATGGCACCGTTAGAGTTACGGGAACTGCAGAAGTACTTGGACGAGTTGCGCGGGTTGGGCTTTATCCGTCCGAGTAGTTCACCATGGGAGCACTGGTACTCTTCGTGAATAAGAAGGATGGCTCGTTAAGGCTCTGCGTGGACTACCGTGAGCTCAACAAAGTCACGATCAAGAACAAGTACCCGCTCCCGAGGATTAATGATTTGTTTGATCAGTTGCAGGGTGCACAGTTCTTTTTGAAGATTGACCCGCGTTCCGGTTATCATTAGATTCAGGTCCAAGAGGAAGACATTTCGATGACGGCTTTCAGGACGCGTTATGGTCATTTTAAGTTCCAGGACATGTCCTTTGGATTGACCAATGCACCCGTGGTATACATGCAGTTGATGAACGAGGTCTTCCACCCATATCTTGATCAGTTTGTTGTAGTTTTCATCGACGACATCCTGATTTATTCGAGGACCCGTAAGGAGCATGTTCAGCATCTGGAGGTTACCTTGCAGACCCTCCGCGCACACCAGCTATATGCGAAGCTGGAGAAGTACGAGTTCTAGCAGGAGGAGGTGAAGTTTGTCAGTCACGTGGTGACGAGGGTGGGCGTCGCATTGGACCCCTCGAAGGTTGAGGCAGTGCATCAGTGGGGCCAGCCCATGAACGCGTCCGAGATCCGTAGTTTCCTTGGTTTGTCAGGCTACTGCCGGCGTTTCATTGAGGGCTTCTCTCGTATTGCAGCCCCGCTGACCAGGTTGATTCGGAAGGGCGCAAAGTGTATTTGGAGTGACGCCTACGAGCGAACATTTATGGAGTTGAAGGACGACCTCACGTCCGCTACTGTCCTTGCTCTACTCTTTAGGAATGATGGACTTATTGTATTCATCGATGCCTCGCATATTGGTTTGCATGTTGTCCTAATGCAGCACGGAAGGCCAGTAGCCTTCGCGTCTCATCATCTCAAGGTCCATGAGCTGAACTACCCCACGCATGATTTGGAGCTGGCTGCAGTTGTCTTCGTACTGAAGGTGTGGAGGCACTATCTCTATGGGGTTAGGTTCGAGCTCTTCTCTGACCACAGGAGCTTGAAGTACCTCTTCTCGCAGTCTGAATTGAACATGAGGTAAAGGCGCTGGATGGAACTCCTAAAGGACTATGATTTCGATCTTCAGACCACCCGGGCAAGGCGAACATGGTGGCAGATGCCCTCAGCCATCAGCCACGCTGTCTGGTAGCGCATATGATAATCCGGGAGTGGAGGATGCTCGAGGATATAGTAGAGTATAATTTTGAGTTCAGTCTGCAGTCTTTTATTGTGCAGTTATCGAGCCTGTCAATTCAACCCTCTCTTATCGCAAGGGTGATCGAGACTCAACAGGCTAATGAGTTGTTGCAGAGTTATAGGGCTGAGGCGGCATCTGAGAGTCAGGCAGATTGGCAGATCGGTATAGATGATGGAATTCGCTTCAGAGACCGAATATGTGTCCTAGATATTCCTGAGTTTTGCAAAGATCTTATGACCGAGGCACATCGATCGCAGTTTTCTATCCACCCTAACTCGATGAAAATGTACCATGACATGAGGCGACAGTATTTTTGGGCGAGGATGAAGCATCAGATCATTAGTTTTGTGGCCGAGTGTAACACGTGTCAGTGTGTCAAGGTCGATCATCAGAGACCCCCTGATCTATTACAGTCGTTAAGCGTCCCATCGTGGAAGTGGGAGCACGTGTCGAAAGATTTTATTATGGGCTTACAAATGACTCAGTGTGGTCATGACACCATCTGAGTTATTGTGGATCGTCTGACGAAGTCGGTACATTTCCTTGCGATATGTGCGATTTCGTCTATGGACTGGCTTGCGAGGTCATTTATCGAGGAGATCGTGAGATTGCATGGCATTCCGGTCTCGATCATTTCTGACCGAGACCCGAGGTTCACGTCTTAGTTTTGGGGAGCTTCCAGAGAGCGATGGGGATTAATTTGCAGCTTAGCACCATGTACCATCCGCAGACTTATGGCCAGACTGAGAGGGTCAACCAGATCCTTGAGGATATGCTTCGGGTCTACGCGATTGATTTTGGGGGTAGCTGGGATGAGCATCTGGATTTGCTGAGTTCGCATATAACAACAGCTATCAGCCGACTATTGGCATGGCTCCTTTTGAGGCACTATATGGTAGACCACGCAGATCACCGAGTTGTTAGACTAAGGTTGGAGAGCGCAATCTCTTAGGTCCCGAGCTTGTGCAGCAGACGTCAGAGGCTATCGATATCATCAGGCAGAGGATGCACACAGCTCAGAGCCGGCAGAAGAGTTTTGCTGATCGCCAGGGTCGTCCCTTGGAGTTTGCTATGAGGGACCATGTGTATCTTAAGGTCTCGCTCATGAAGGTTGTAGTT
This sequence comes from Magnolia officinalis, assembly GCA_021015155.1. Classification (NCBI taxonomy): domain Eukaryota; kingdom Viridiplantae; phylum Streptophyta; class Magnoliopsida; order Magnoliales; family Magnoliaceae; genus Magnolia; species Magnolia officinalis. The sequence continues at coordinate 60,317,775 of JAJHSJ010000001.1, forward strand.
CGATTCGGAGCGAAGGGCAAGTTTGCCCCGAGATTCATAGGACCTTTCGAGATCACTAGGCGCGTTGGCGTCGTGGCCTATCGGCTTGCCCTGTCATCTCAGTTGTTTCGCGTCCACGACGTTTTCTACATCTCTATGTTGAGAAAGTGTAGGTCAGACATCGTTCATGTTATTGATTGATAGCCGTTAAAGGTTCGTGAGGACACTTCCTATATTGAGCAGCTGGTTCATATCCTTGATCGGAAGGAGCAGGTCCTCTGGACCAAGGTCATTCCATTGGTGAAGGCTCAGTGGGGTTCTGTTGAAGAGACTTCTTGGGAGCACGAGGCCGAGATTCGAGAGCGCTATCCCCATCTCTTTGATGATTGATTATGTGTTGTATTTTGTATGTTATCTCTGATGTTATATGATGATGTTATGTTTCTTCTTCCTCGCGAGTTATGTCTAGTTGTGATAATTGTATAAATTTCGAAGACGAAATTTTTATTAGGAAGGGAGAGCTGTAAGACCCGTATCTTAGTCCGTACCATTCCGTAGGTTCCCGCGATCCTCCCGGTCGAATTCTGGCAACCTTCGACCTTTATCCAACGTTTGCGCAATCCTAAGCCGAGTCCTGCAAACCGGAGTTGACTCAAACCGAATCGGAATCAGGGTGGCCCACTAGTTAGTTGGCCTGGATAAAATACACCCATCATAGGTGGGTCATTCATCATAGAGAAAGAGAGAAAGAGAGGAAAGAGATCGACGATGATGGAGGGACCCTGCTACTATGTTCCCCTCTTGGATACAAGCATACATCAAAGTGGGTCCCACTATATGTGGCCCTTAAATCACAAAACAAATAAATAACAAAAGGAAAAATGTGGGTCCAAGATCACCCATTGTCCACTTCTTCTTGCTCCCTTGGCATTCTTTGCTCCTTAGCTTTGATCCTAACGAAAGAGATGGTGATTCGATGGTTGAGATGGGAGATGAGATGGTAAGATGTGGGCCACACACAAAGCTCTCATGGAGGCTAGAAAATGTTTGGACGTGTGATTTTTTCTTCTTAGGAATGAGCTTGAGAAATGAGAGAGAGAGAGAGGGGGGGTTGTAAGGAGAGAGAAGGATGGGTGATGGAATGATGAATGTGGTGAGTGATGGGTGTGTAAGAACTTTTTGACTTTAGGGGTAGATGGTGTAAGAAAGTATGGGGTGTGTAAGAACTTTTTGACTTTAGGAGTAGATGGTGTAAGAAAGTATGGGGTGTGTAAGAACTTTTTGACTTATGGGATTGTTTGAGAATGGGTGAGCTGATGGTGTACTTGACATGTACTTGACCCTTGATGGGATTGAATGATTGATGGATGTGACATTGGGTAGAGATTCTCTTGGGTTTAGCAATGCATGATGTTTTTCTCAAACTGAACGCGGGCCCACATCTCCTGACCTAGGTATCGCCTCGATGAGCGAGACGCGTCATCGAAACCGCGACGACAGAGCGGTCGCAAGGGTACAAGTCTCGATTTGTGTCAACTCCAGTTTGCAGGACTCGACTTAGGATCGCACGCAAACGTCGGATAAAGGTCGAAGGTTGCCGGAATTCGACCGGAATGATCGCGGGAACCTAAGGAATGGTACGGACTAAGATACGGGTCTTACAATAGTGATGCAATTGATAATCTAGTTGTTTTATGAAATCATTAGTGGGCCATGTGCCCAGTGGTTTAATAGTTTAGTGACACACATATTACACATGCAACTCTTGGAAGTATTTTAGATGTAATCTAAGCTCTCACCAAGGATTTCAAACCCCCTCTTTTTCTTTTTTTCTTTTTTCTTTTAAAGGAAATTTCTTAACTGTTACTTAGTGACATCAAGTCCCATTATCCATTTTCTTTTCTCTTTTTTTTTTTTGGTAAAAGTTTAACTTTGTACTTGTAGGTTGCGTTTCAACTAAACCCAGATCACTCATCTTACGGAGTCTTAGAATCCCTACGCTAAATTTTACTCCCAAAAAGGGTTTACCGAATTTATTCATTCAAAGTCGGAATCACATGTACTCAAACACTTCATACACGACAAAACTAACCATGGCAATCCTAAGTTTCTGATTTTAAGTCAAAGTTCGAAAGCATCATAAAATCAGGGATTTGATCCTATTATTTATCAATTGTAAGTTTAAATTCAAAATCATCCACACAATAAGAATTTTAATCTCGGAGTTCATTTTTTGAGTTTCGACTTTCAAAGCGTAGCAAACTAGGGAGTTTGGTCCTAGGGTTCATTATCTTTAATTTATTAGAATTTTTTTCCCTTTTTTTTACAAACAGATACTCCTAAAATCACGAAAATGCTCATTCAAGTCCAAACCTCAAACCCTAAATTTCTTCACACCTAGTTTTAGTGGTTTATAAAGTTCGCATTCCCAAGGTCCTAGTTATCTCAATAATCCGCTCTGATACCAACTTGTAACGCACTAAAAATCGGCGCCTGAGTACATAAACTCCGATGTTGAGTTCCCGAGTGTTAACCAAATGAAAATACATGCGTGACCTTGTTCAGATTCACATTCATTTTACACACGAGCAATCAGAGTAGCGCATTTTAAAATTAGCGGATCCAAAGCAAGGTAAAGATAATAAAAATCAATTAATATAGGATTAAGAGTCAAAAATATAATTCCAATAGTGGTGATCGCCTAAAATGGGGATTATACAAGCCACAATTAACATACAACAAAATTTACATATAAAGTATGCCTGATCGGGGACTCTAACATATATATGCACAAAATAAGAATAAAAACAAAATCATCTAGCTTCGCCCGACATTCCCAAGGCATCACAGCGAAAGTGCAAGCCAACCTACGCCTACCTGCCGGAAGCCTCGATAGAACCTACATCAACAACAATGCATGGTCGGTGTTTTAAAACACTGTCCTAGGTGGGAGTGAGTAGTTAACTTAGTGGTACCATTAATTCTAAGTTACACATGATATTGGCTCAATCAACGCAGTTAATGATAAACAACTGTAGACACTGAAAAATCGGCGTCCACGTTGTTGCATGTAAAATGTTGTTGTTGTGATGATGTTGGGGGTGATTAATCTGACTTGTGATTGTTGGAGTCGCCACTAGCCGAATAATCTTAGAATCCCGCAGTCGGCTAGAACCACAGAATACGTAAGGTTGGAGAAATCCGAAGATTCTCCGACCTTAGATTGACTCCTGGTCTACGATCCGGGATTCCGAGTAAAGGACCTCGGTTACAAAGAGGGAAGGTGTTAGGCACCCTCTCTGCCCGTACAAGTGTACGGTCTCGACTTAGTGTGGTAAAATAATCTCAAGGGATGACGATGATGCTACGGTCATTATGGGACTAATCACATATGGATTTCTGATGTAGCAAGATCCGAGATTTCAGCAGGCTACAGAGCATACGTCCGACATGTGTCTAGAGGGCAGATGTGATGATGCTTATGCAAAGAGATAAGAAAAGTGGACTAGATCACTAGGAATTTCTGATGTGACAGGATCCGATGTACGGCAAGTCACAGAGCATACGTCTGCTAGAGATCTAGAGAAGTAGGAGGATTGAGAAGAGAGTAGATGTCATGATAAATGCTTGTATGTAGATGGATCCTTGGCTTGATTCTTGAGTAGGCTAAGATGTTGATTGAACCATGATCATTCTAGGCTAGGCTTATGGGTTGGAAGGGGATGAGGTGAAGGCTGGGAGATGGCTGGAAAATTTGGACTTGAAGGCTCGGAGCTCCTTCCCTTCCTTCACCCTTTCTCTCTCCCTCTCTTTCTCTCTCTCTTCCTCTCTTTTTCTCTCACTCTCTCTCCCCCTCTTGGTGGCTCTCATCCATGGGGTGAAAATGAAAGGGGAGAGGGCTATTTATAGCCCTTTCCAATGGTTTTTTGGTAAATAGAGGACAAGAGGAGGGTAAAGGTGATGTGGCACATGGTAATTGGTGGAGAGAAGAGGGATGCCACGTGGCATGCTCCCATTGGCTAAAGGGGCTGGTAAAAACGGTAAATAGTGAAGATGAGGAGGGTAAATGTATAGGAAAGTTGACTTTGGACGCTGGGACAGTTGTCCCTGCTCCGACCGCACGCGGCGGAATTCCGATCACCGCCGGCGGTAATCCGACAACCGCAGGCGGTAGTCCGACTACCGCCCGGACCTGGCTGAGTCCGGAACTCGTGTGACTGGCTCTGTGAGCATTTTCTGGGGGAAGCGGTAATTTGACTACCTCCGGCGGTAATCGGACTACCACCTTGGTACGGTTTCCCTCGAAATTCATCTGGTGAGTCCTTTTTTGGGTCCTTAGAGTAAAACAAAGTTCCTTTTGGATATTTGGCTCAAAATGGCTTGAAGTCGGCTCGATTGTTACTCGAAAATGATTTGAGAAATGGGTCGATTTTGGACATGGTCTGGATTGAATGATGATTCATGATAGCTCAGGTTAGGATTAGGGTTAGGTTTAGGATATGATCATGGTTCTCGGATTGTCTTAACAAAATCAAGATATTAGCCTGGGTGGGGTGTCTACAGATGCCCCTCTTTGACCGAGGTTGCGAGCAACCGAAGGTCAAAGCAAGTGGATACCCCACCCTTCTGATCAGAATGAAGGGTAGCGATTCAAATCTATTGCTTACCTTTGTATCATTGTCAGTCGACTATTTGGAAAAGATGACTTACACATATCACGAGGGTTGAGGAAAACGTTGTGATTGCCTCCTGCGCATTCGTCGCGGCTTTACGGATCATCAATCACAACCCTTTCACATCAGATTGTTTACAGCATTGGAGGGTAAGTCTGAAAAGTAAGGGCCTCTGCGCATTTGTCGCAGCTTTACGAGGATTCCCGTACTGTTAGGTCTGTTGTTCCTTTGCTATGCAATCACCCCAGGAGTGTTCGTTCCATTTGATCGTCAAAGTGGTTAGCTACCCTGCGCGTTGGTGCGGCCTTACGGGGAACTCACTACGCCGACTTGGACTCGATCAAATTTTACGAACATCCCGGACTAGGTATGTGCAGGTAATCTGCTTGCCATGCAATCTGCTGAGTCTGACACTTTGGTTACAATGGATTATCTTCACTTCGAGTTTGATATTTCTTTCCAGAGATAGATCCACTCATCTTACTAGCATTTGTACGACTGCCCAGTTATAGAGATCTGGCCAATCGTACATGTATCATGTACGGACTCGATCGTCCTTCGGGGAAACCGGAAGAGATCGAGTCTTATTTAACTGTTTGCACTGTCCGCAACTGGAGAATATGAAAGATTCCTCAGTGTACTGCGTGACGCGTGCGTTTTTGAAAACTATCCCTTTTGGAGCTAGACTCTTTGGGGATTTTATTTGAAAATATATATTTTTTTTTGAATTTTTGGAAGATATCCGTTCGATCTCGCGAGTGGGCGTCGTCGTTCAGTTTTTATTTTTGCAATTTAAGTAAACAGTCGCATTGCCTCCACTAATGAGTTGGCGGGGCTAATGGTTTTTATTTGAAAGTCAGATGGCCTCCACTAATAAATTAATGGGGCTAATTTTATTTTTTTTGCAAAAAGTCAGATGGCCTCCACTAATAAATTAATGGGGCTAATGTTTTTAGAAGAAGCAAACCTTTTGGGCCTATACTTACTGGGGATTTATTTTAGAGTTACTTGGTATTATTATTATTATTATTTTTTTTTTTTTTTTTTTTGAAGATTTTGAGATTTTTGGAAAATTCGAAGGTTTTTGTGAATTTTTGAAAACCTTTGGGAAATTTTGGGATTTTTTTTTTGGAATTTTTTGAAGACTTTGAAAATTTATTTATTTATTTTTATTTTATTTTTATTTTTATTCATATTTTTATTTTATTTTATTTTATTTTATTTGGGATTGTTAGAGATTTTTTGGAGATTTTCTGGGGTTATTATTTTTTTTTGGATTTTTTTTTTTTTTGTTGTTTTTTTTTTGTTGTTGCCCTTTTTTTTTTTTTTTTTTTTTGATTTTTGCTTTGATTTTTTTGTTTGAAGTTTTGGGATTTTTTTTTTTTTTTTTTTGAGAATTTTTGAAACAAAAGTTTATTTTCGAAATTCTTTGGGGTCCTTTTTCAAGAGTTTAGAAAGACTGAAATCTATTTTTAGAAATTTTGGGACCCTTTTTGGAGATTTAGAAGAACTGAAGTTTATTTTTTAAAAAAATTTTAGACATTTTGGAGGTTTTAGAGAATCAGAAGTTTATTTTTGGAATTTTTGAAGACCTTTTTGAGCTTTTAGAAGAAACAGAAGTCTGTTTTAAGAATTTTTTTGGACTTTATCCACCGGTCCAAAGGGAGGACCGGTCGCAAGAGGTGAGCATGGGGGACAGCACACTGCCCCATGTCAGATTGTCGGCGGCGGCAGTCGGACTACCGCCGGCGGTAATCCGGCTACCGCCGGTCCGTCAGATGGACCGCTGGTCCGTTCCTCTTCGCTGGTCCGTCCGGTGCAGCCTCCCTCCCATTTAGGCTACTCGTTCGATCGTCCAGGGATGCATTCGTGGTCCCTGGAGCAAATTTTGTTGATCCATTGCCCCTTTTTGTTTTTGATTTCAGGTATTCTTGGCCGTTGGATCCTCCTTAGGCTTTTGGCGGGCCATCCTCTTGAGGAGATCTTGCACTCTTTCTTCCTTTTTTTTTTCTCTTTTTTTTTTGTTTTGGGGAGGACCATGATCCAGACCGTTGATCAGTTTTTGATGAAATCTAGACCACTGGATCTTGCAGGATTTTGCATATTTTTTATTGTTTTTTTATTTATTTTTTTATTCAAGTTGCTGATTGTATTTATATTTTTTGTTTTTTTGTTTTTTTTTTGCTAGAGTGGGGTGTGATAAGAAAAGGGCCCCACCTTTTATTTGATCTAATTTTTTTTTGTTTTATTTTTTTTGGACGATCTGGACCGTTGAATGGGTGGATGGATGATTGATCTGGATGATGGATTTGGATCATGCATGGACGGATGGATGACGGATGATCTGGACCATTGACTTGAGTCATGAATGAATGGATGATGGGTGGTTTGGACCATTGATCTGGATCATGTATGGACGGATGGATGATGGATGATCTGGACCATTGATTGAATGATCTGGATTATGGATGGATGGATGGTGGATGATCTGGACCATTGATCTGGATTATGTATGGACGGATGGATGATGGATGATCTGGACCATTGATCTGGATTATGTATGGACGGATGGATGATGGATGATCTGGACCATTGATCTGGATCATGTATGGACGGATGGATGGTGGATGATCTGGACCATTGATTGAATGATCTGGATTATGGATGGATGGATGATTGATCTAGACCATTGGATGGATGATCTGGACCATTGATTGAATGATCTGGATTATGGATGGATGGATGATTGATCTAGACCATGTACGAATGATCTGGACCGTGTATGGACGATCTAAACCATGTATGGACGATCTGGATCATGGAGGGATGATCTGGACCATTGATTGAATGATCTGGATCATGTATGGATGATCTAGACCATTGATTGAATGATCCGGATCATGGATGGATGATCTGGACCATTGATTGAATGATCTGGATCATGGATGGATAAATGAACAATCTGGACCCTGTACGAATGATCTGGGCCATGTATGGATGATCTAGACCATTGGATGGATGATCTGGATGATTTGGACCATTGTATGGAATGATCTAGACCATGTATGAGTGACTTGGACCGTTGGATCATGGATGGACTTGCTGAAATGGCCCCTCCCTCCTTTTTTTTAGAATGGGCTTTGATCTTTGAGTGGGCCTTTGATTTTAAAGTGGCAATGACTTTGGAGAGGATGTAAGCCTTGGAATGGGTTATTTTGGAAAACGGGCTCTTGAAGGTGGGTTTGTGGACATGGGTCTCTGAGATGGGCCTTTTACCATGGACCCTCCTTTTTTCTCTTTTTTTTTTTTTTTTTTTTTTTGGCCTTTTAAGATTGTCCTTGAAAGTGGGCTTTTGAGATAGATCTTTTGAAGTATGGGCCTGACGTGGAACTTACCTGTAGGCTTTGCCTGTGCAGTATGCCCCGTCGAGGTAGGAACGATGCTGGTCCGTCTCAGCATTCGACTGATCCATGTTTCGTGCCGCGGAGGGTCGACATCTTTCCGATGTAGCTCCGGAAGGTGGTGCGCCCGCGATTCTTAGAGGGCGTGGGGTCAGAAGACATTGGCCTGACTGGTTTCACGATCCTCAGCCCTTATTTTTTGAGGTTCTGGAGCGTACCCCTTTCGCTCATCTTTTCCGGGTTCGTCTGAATAAGACGAACATGTCGCTCTTATCTGCTTTGACCGAGCGATGGCACCCCGAGACACACACATTCCAGCTGCCTTTTGGGGAGTGGGGGATCACCCCATATGACATATACATGCAGCTGGGTCTCAGATATGATGGTGGATCTGTGCCTTTTGAGGAGGATCTTCCAGTACCTACTGAGGATGACTGGATGGAGCTGCTAGGGATGATGCCAGATGCCACAGAATTTTCAGGACATCGATTTAGACTTTTGTGGCTTTCTTCGAATTTTGTCAGACGCATCCCTGAGACTGAGGCTGCAGCTGTGATATAAGCTCGGGCCTTGATTTTATACACCATGGGAGCGATGATCTTCTGCCATGGAAATGAATTAGTGAGTTCCCGTCTGTTGTCGCTCGTGGCAGACATCACTTTTCCCATGCCGTACAACTGGAATGCAGCCCTCCTGGCGCATTTGTACGATGGGCTGGACAAGGCCAGCCGCTGCATCAGCCACTCCTTGACTGGTTTTTACCCAGTCATTGAGGTACTTTCTCGAGATCCTTTCTGTCATATTTTCCTTGAGGATGGTCTAGTGTGTCTTCCCTGATTTTGGTGTGACGCAGGTTTGCTTTTTTGACCACTTTCCTCACCTGACACCCACTCTGATCAGTCATTCGCCTCCCTTCCCGCGCATGATGCTGTGGTACAAGGATAACCGCAGCCGTACATGTTTGTTTTCCGATCTGGCTTGGAGGTCGAATGTTGACGCCCTCGTTCCTGACGATGTGAGTGATTTGTCTTGCCCTGTATTGCCCATATGTTGTTTTCTGCATGTCTGACAATCTTTACCCTTTCTTCCTTTTTTTATAGTTTCATACTCGGCCCTATCTTCAGTCGAATGCAGCTCTCACTTCTGGTGCACAGGAGGCTTTCCAGGCCTCTTGACGACGCCGCATCCTGGAGGATCCGCGGGTGACCAAATGGTATCTCGGAGAGAGACTTTTTTGGCAGCTGACTGGCAGCCCTTTGGTCCCGCTTAGTCCGCCATCTGGACCATCTGACTGGAGATCTGTGCCACAGAGAGAGTTGGCCGCTGCTTTGGAGGGCTACGAGGCCAGCGCCTTTGTCGATCCGGATAGAGAGTACAACTCTTGGAGTGAGCAGTACGGCATGGGTCCGATTCTTCAGCCTGGTTATGCTCCTGGTGGTGGCGCCCGCTTTGTTGGAGGAGGGATCTTGGGACCTCATTTTCATAGCAAAGATAATGATGCCTATTTTTCGGATGACGATTAGTTCATCAACTGTGTAATCCTCTTCATTTGATATGAAACTTTAGTTTGTTTAGCACTGTCTTATGCTCTCACAGTCGCATTTATCCAATTGTGCACACAGGAGTAAATTACTTGTTCCCTACCCTTTGGAGTGGATCTGACCCGGACTGCACTTGGAACTGGGTCGGGTGGGTGGTAATCGGATTGCCGCCGACGGTAATCGGACTACCACCCGTTGACATTTGCCCGTTCTGCCTGTTCAGTCAGGTGCTGCAGTGAGTCAGTGATGACACCTCTGTTCTGGAACGGTACTCCGAGTGCCACTAGCGGTAATCCGATTGCCGCCTCCATCCATCTTTTCTTCCAGCGAGCCCTGTTCTTCCCTGTTCATTCCTTTTGTCTCTTCCTCCGGTATTCTCGTCCGTCCGTTTTCTGATCGCCCCTTTTGTCTCCATTTTGTCCTTTCCTCTTTGTCTTCATCCATCCCTTGTTTCTTTCTCCTTTTCTGATTCATCATGGTCAGTCATGATGATGGTTTAGGTGTGTTTATTGATGGTGAAAAGGTGGGTGGCTCCATAAATGATGAGGAGTTTATGGGGGTAGATGGGGAATTGATTGGCCCTTTTGAAGGAATGAACACTATTCATGGCTTGGATCCTTTTCCTATTAATGGATTGATGGGATTGGATGGTTTGATTGATGGAGGGATGGCTATGGATGGTATGGGTGCCTTGGATGATGGGGAGATGGCTATGGGTGGTGTGGATGGCTTGATGGATGGGAGGATGGCTATGGATGGTGTGGATGTCTTGATGGATGGGAGGATGGCTATGGATGGTGTGGATGTCTTGATGGATGGAAGGATAGCTATGGATGGTGTAGTTGGCTTGCTTGATGGAGGGATGGCTATGGATGGCATGGATGGTGTGGATCAGATTTTGGTGGATGACGGGCTTCCCCTTGGTGCTTTAGATGGCTTAGATCTGGTAGACGATGGACTTCCGACAGGCGGCCTGAGTCAGATTTTTGGTACAGATTTCGAGGCGATAGTCGGACAGTCAGCTCCTGGCGTCGTACAGGATGTAGCTCTTACGCGTCACTGGGATGCTCCAGACATTGCAGCTATTGGAGCTTCTTCATTTCAGACACCTCCTGACGTAGCAGTTGTCGGGGGCTCCGGTCCTTCTGTTGAGGCTTTTCAGGATACACTGCGTGATGCGATGGGCGCATCTGGTTTTTTCCACCATCATGAGATTGACCTTTTAGATGAGGGCATGCCCATTTTTGATGACCTATCGATGGACCCAGGGATTCAGATTGTTGAGGGCGTGCCCGTTCGGACTTGTCGACTGCAGCCACGTGGCACTTGTTCTGAGCAATTACATATTTGGATTGACAGTCTGACCGAGTCCGAGATCTTCGAGTTGGACTCTTTGGGCTTTCGAGAGGTTCTCCACTTTCACCGAGTTCGCTTAGACTGGCGACTGTTGAGTGTGGCGCTGTATGATTGGGTACCATCCCTGAACTTGTTTTCCTTCAATGATCTAGAGTTGGGCCCATCGTTGGAGGAGTTTGCGCATCTGTCAGGCCTTCTTCTAACTCGGGAGGCGTACATTCCTTCGTCAGAGTCGGTTCGCCCTTTGATCTGATTGTCTGGTTCGGATTTCCCGTTGATCTTCCTACTGCAGAGGGCGGGGTTGGTGAGCTTTCTCTGGAGGTTTATATGACCGCTGCTCTACTGGCCGTGGGAGACCCGGATCTGATCGTCAGCTTCAGTGTCTGAATGCACTGATATTTTGCACCTTGGCTGAACTACTCTTTTCAGGATGGAGACGATTGTCGCTGGTAGTTTTACTAGATGTCTTCCGATGTGTCCTTTATCGCAGGAGCATTGTTTCGGTAGTGCTGGCCGAGCTTTTCTTGGGGTTGACTGAGTGTTCCCTTGGACATACCCGCATCCTCAGAGGCTGCTGCCCATTTCTTCAGGTACTTTCTGCTCTTTTGCCACTTTCTCATGCATCCCATTTTTTTTGTTGGAATTTTGAGCTTAATTTAAGCTTCTCCCAGGTATGGTTATGGGAACACTTGTACATGACTCCTGTGCTTGCATTTCCTGATTCTCGTCGTAATGACGTGCTGCGCTTGTTGCTCGACGACCTTCCGTGTGGTGTTGAGGCCACGGAGTCATTGTATCGCCGCATGTTTTCTGAGCTTTGAGGGTGGGAGATCAGCTGGGAGGTTACTTGGCTTTGTCGAGCGCCCCTGATCTGTAGCGCGGCTCACACTCCTTTACTGTTGCTCGGCCTTCGGGGATGCTGCTCCTATCATCCCATACGCTTCCTTCGCCAGTTTGGTTTCTGGCAGGATATCCCAGAGTTCGCCTTTTCTGGATTTGGATATTCGTCTCTTCCATCTGATTTGACATCCTTGTATAGGCGAGTCCGGGTTTCCTGGCAGGGTTCTTTGGATGCGACGGCTCTAGGCCTTGAGTCTTGGGCTCCACCTATGGCGACGGTACCATATCAGCGATGGGTGGCAGAGCAGTCGTTGTATCGTTAGGTCCTAGGCTGGCATTTAGCAGATGAGGCCGCTGATCAGGATATGATAGGTGACACTACTACATCTTCCTCCTGTGTTATTGATTCTTTTGAGGCCTTTGAGGAGCGGCCCTTCATTGATCCTTCATTTCTGCTAGCCACACATGGCCATCTGATTAGTGAGATTGTTGTGCTTCGCCACTCGTGTGAGGACATGGCCCGCCGATTAGCCGTAGGGCGGCGATATGATGAGAGCATGCTTGTGGCACATCGTCTGGATAGGGATGAGATCTTCTACCTACGCATGGAGATAGAGAGGCTCAGGGGGAGATTGTTAGCATATGAGAGGTAGGAGCTTACCTGCAATTTCTGCTGTTGATTGACTGCTTATTTTGTATGCACAGAAGATTTTTGCTATAAAAGGAAAAACAGTGTACCTGTAAAAATGGTTTAAAAGAATGAAATATTTTGCGTACCATGTTTACTCATGTTTGGATTTATACTTTGGATGACTGGGATCAGAAACTTGGGCTCAGCCCACGTTGTGTACAGTATTCTAGACTGTGTTCTTTGGGGTCTTGGTTCCCTAAGACGGTATCCGGGATTGCATCCCCTGGATTTGAACAACATCTGATGGAGTACTGATCTGAAGTTGATCCTTCTTTGTATCTCGTTGTGACGTTTGCTGCCTCGGCTTCTTCTGTTCCTACACTTTTATTTTATTTTTTATTTCTTATCATTTTTACCCGTAGCGCCCTTTCAGGTTTTCACTACGTCTGGCTCTTCCGGTCATTTTTGCCCGTAGTGTCCTCTTGGATTTTCACTACGTCCCGGGTCTTTGATCTTACCTGCCCCTTGGCAGCTTGTGCTATTTTTACCCTTGGCGCCCTTTCAGGTTTTCACCAAGTCCGCTACATGTCTGCTGTTTTTACTCGAGCCGCCTTTTCAGGTTTTCAACTCGCCCCTTTTGCTTAGGCATGCCTTTATTCTTTTTTTTTTAGTTTGTTGGAGTGCTAGGAGTGATGGGGGAACTTCCTTCATAGCTGGCTGATTGGCTACCTGCCTGTCCTGGTCTTTAATCACAATCGTAAGCTGCTTGAAATTATTTAGGCATGCAGGATAGATTTCTAGGGATGCGGGATGGATTTCTTCACTTTTTTTTGGGTTTTCTTATTGAGGTTTCTTTTTGTCTTTTCCTTTTTTCCTTTTTCTTTCTTTTTGTTTTGTTTTCTTTCTTTCTCTTTTTTTCTTTCTCTTTTTTTTTGGGGGGGATGATGGGTGTTTCTGGAAAGGGTAATTGGTGGATATATACAGTTTTTGGTAAGGAGGTGAGAAATGCAGCCTTTCGATTGTAATCATTGACAAGGTTAGGTAGGGTTACCCGTGATAGATTTTCACATTGTCGGTGTTGATGGGCTCGGGAAGATCCTCGCCTTTCAGATTGGTGAGCCGAAGAGCACCTCTTGGGAGTACTTCCCGAATGATCAGTGGTCCGTCCCACAATGGTTTGAATTTTCCTCTGGGATCTGGCAAATGCGGCGGCAGGATACGTTTGATGACCATGTCACCGACTTTGAAACTTCTCTTTCGGACTCTCTTGTTGTAAGCTCGAGCGATCCTTCTTTGATAGCATTGGGAGTGGTTTAGCGCCCGCATGCGCTTCTCATCTGCTAGATGTAGTTGATCGTACCTTGCTTGTTGCCACTCGCCCTCCTCGACTTCACTTTCCAGTAGTATCCGCAGTGATGGGATTTCAATTTCGACTGGTAGTACTGCTTCCATTCCGTAAACGAGCTCATATGGAGTTGCGCCTGTAGCAGACCGTACAGACGTGCGATAAGCCCAGAGTGCATAAGGAAGCATTTCTGACCAGTCACGATATGTCTTCACCATCTTTTCGAGTATGCGGATGATAGTCTTGTTTGCGGCTTCCACCCCACCATTCATTTGAGGACGGTAGGGGCCTGACCGATGGCGTTGAATTTTAAACTTGTCGAGGAAATCGCCCATCTTTTTGTTGACGAACGGAGTTCCATTATCAGTGATAATGGCCTGAGGGATCCCATATCGGCTAATGATGTTATTCTTTATGAATCTGACCACATGAGATGCTACGACGGTGGTATAGGATGCTGCTTCTATCCATTTAGTGAAGTAATCTACTGCCACCAGGATGTATTCATGCCCATTTGAAGCTTTAGGGCTGATCTTGCCTATGATGTCGAGTCCCCATACGGAGAAGGGCCATGGTGCCGTCAAGTTGTAGAGTTCGGTGGCAGGCGCATGTATCTGGTTTGCATGCTCCTGACATTTGAAGCATCTCCTGACGTGCTTGCAGCAATCTGTTTCCATTGTGAGCCAGTAGTAGCCGAGTCATAGGATCTTCTTTGTCATCATGTGTCCATTCATATGCGGGCCGCATAGTCCTTCGTGGATTTCTAACATGATGTGGGCTGCCTCTGTCTCATCCACACAGCGGAGAAGGATTTGGTTAAAGGATCGCTTATAGAGGATACCCCCGATGATCACAAACTGAGCTGTTAGTCTTTGTATAGTGCGTCGATCAGTCAGAGCTGCTTCTTCTGGGTACTTCTGATGTTCGACGTATTTTTTGATGTCTGTGTACCACGGCTGATCATCTGGGGCAGGCTCGGCTTCTTCGATTTGTAGGCAGAATACAGGTTCCTCCTGGAGTTCGACAGTGAGTTCCCATTCAGCAACTCCTTTTGGAATTTCCAGCATTGAAGCGAGGGTAGCCAGAGCGTCTGCAAAATGATTCTTGACCCAGGGCATGTAAGAGAACGTGATCTCTTCGAATTCCTCGATCAAATTCTCCAGATAGACGTGATAAGGAATCAGCTTCTCATCCTTGGTCTTCCAATCGCCATTTATTTGATTGATGATGAGTTACGAATCTCCGAAGACTCGTAACTTCTTTACATTAAGGATGATGGCTTCTCTTAGACCGACGATGCATGCCTCATATTCAGCTACATTGTTGGTGCACTGGAATGCTAGTCTTCTGGATATAGGAACTGGGACGTCTTCGGGGGAGTAGAGTATGGCGCCTACTCCACTCCCCTTCGAGTTTGCAGCTCCGTCAAAGAAGAGTGTCCACTCTCCTGCCTTTCTTTCCTCTTCTTCCTCGATCTGGAGGATGTCCTTGTCGGGGAAGAAGGTCTTCAGAGGTTGGTAGTTGGGCAGAGAGTGTGCTGCTAAATGATCGGCCAGTGCTTGCCCCTTGATTGCCTTCTGGGTGACATATGTGATGTCAAACTCAGAAAGCAATAACTGCCACTTTGCGATTCTGCCCGTCAGTGCTGGTTTTTCGAACAAGTATTTCATCGGGTCTATGCGAGCGAGCAGAAGTATTGGGTGAGTGATCATATACTGCCTTAGCTGTTGTGTTGCCCAGACTAGGGCGAGGCATGTCTTTTCTAAGCTGGAATATTTGGCTTCGTAGCTTGTAAACCGTCAGCTTAGGTAGTAGATCGCTTGCTCCTTTCTTCCCGTATCATCGTGTTGGCCGAGGACGCATCCGATTGCTTCTGCCGCGACAGAGATATACAACAGAAGTGGTCTTCCTGGAGTAGGCGGTACGAGCACTGGAGGATTTAGCAAGTATCTTTTGATTTTATCGAAGGCCGCTTGGCAGTCGTCATTCCATTCTTTTGGAGAGCTCTTTCGTAATAGCTTGAATATGGGTTCGCAGACCGCAGTGAGTTGTGCGATGAATCAGCTGATATATTGGATTCACCCAAGGAAGCCCCGAATTTCTTTCTCAGTCTTGGGCGGTGGCATCTCGATGATGGCTTTGGTTTTGGTCTCGTCCACCCTGATACCGTCTTCACTAACAATAAAGCCTAACAGCTTACCTCCGGTTGCACCGAAGACACATTTTTGCGGATTGAGGCGGAGCTTGAACTTTTCCAGCCTGTCGAAGAGCCTTTTGAGATCTTCAAAGTGTCCTTCGATTGTGCGAGACTTGACAATCATGTCGTCTACATAAACTTTCATCTCCTTGTTTATCATGTCATGGAACAAGGCAGTCATGGCTCGCTGATATGTGGCTCCTGCATTTTTCAATCCAAAGGGCATGACCTGATAGCAGAAAGTTCCCCATGGCGTGATGAAGGAAGTCTTCTCACGATCTTCGACGGCCATCTTGATCTGATTGTAACCGGAGAAAACCGTCCATGAAGGAGAAAATCTTGTGTCCAGCAGTATTATCTACCAGTGTGTCGATATGAGGTAGAGGGAAGTCATCTTTAGGGCTTGCTTTGTTGAGGTCCCTAAAGTCGATGCACATTCTGACTTTTCCATCTTTTTTTGGAACTGGTACGATATTTGCGAGCCATTCCGGGTAGTTGGAGACTACCAGAAATCCCGCGTTGTATTGCTTGATGACTTCATCACGGATTTTCAGGGCCCATTCTGGCTTCATCCTTCGCAGCTTTTGCTTAACAGGCTTCATTTCTGGCTTTGTTGGCAGATGATGCACCACCAACTCTTCATCGAGCCCTGGCATGTCCTCGTAGGAGAAGGCAAAGTTGGACAACCTGGGTTTCAGAAACTCCATCATCTTCTGCTTGTATTCTGGGGGAATCGATTTCCCGATACGCACTTCCCTGGGGGATTCCACCAACCCTAAGTTCACAATTTCAAAGTCGTCTGCCACAACATTGGCCTTTGTTTCAAAATTTTCAAGGGAATCCTCGAATTCAAGAGCGGTATCATCATTTCCCACACCTGGGGCTTCATCCAAACCCATGAGTTCGAAGTCCAACTCTAGATCGAAATCATATGAGTCGACTTCAAACTCGTGCTTGTCATGAGAAGTGTTTGGCACAATGATTTTTGAAAAGTTTTCTACTGTTTTTGTATTTTGGAAGTTTTTTGATGTTTGTGATTTTGAGGAATATATGATGTTTTTGTATTTGAAAGATTTTTTGATGTTTTGTGATTTGAGGAATATATGATGTTTTGTATTTGAAAGATTTTTGATGTTTTGTGATTTTGAGGAATATGTGATTTTTTTGTATTTTTGAAGATATATGCTGTTTTTGTATTTGAAAGATTTTTTTGATTTTTTTGTGTTGTCAAGATATCCTGAACAGGATGGTATCGCAAACCATGATTGGTCTTGTCCTGTTTCGGGATACCAATTGCTATTTACATTGGCGTTTTTTTTTAGGCCGATGCTAGCGAGTGGTTTGCTAGCTGATTCGATTGTTTGGGGGATGGCTGACCATCCAGGATCCTTTCCCCCTTCGATCTTGCTGATCTGCCCTGTCTGTTCCTGTGGGTCACCTATCTCGATGGCCATGATGTCTGCTGGGCTGGGTTCAGAGTGAGAATCTGATTCGACCTCTGTGCCTAGGAGTTGAAATTCCTCTTGTTCCTCGGATTCCTGAGACGGGATTCGGATATCCGTCCAGTCTAGAGCAAACCACTTACCTTTGTCATTCCAATGGATGGGTTGCTTCTGCCCTGTGTTCCCCTGAATGGGTGTCCCCCTATTCTGGCCCACCTTGCCTGTAAAGGACATTCCCAGTTTTGGGTCACTTGCGGATGGACCTGTTTCCATGCCCCTAGTCTCATGCGGTGGATCTGCGGGTTCTGCCCCTGGCTTTGTGTGTTCCTCTGATGTCCTGAGGATCCGATCCCACCTTATTGGTGGCCAGATAGACTCCTACCTAGTCTGTTTTGTGAGTCTAAGTGCCTGAAATTGGTCCTCAAGAGATACCACTTTGTCCTCGTCAACTGACCCAGCTTTGACAAACTCGATGGGCATACATTTAAAAGGTTGGCCTACTTTTGGCTTCTCAGCCTGATCTTCCGATGTCGGCTGATATCCCAGTCCCTGTCTCTGTACATTGGCATGTGCTGGTTTCACTACCATACCATTTTCATGAAACTTGGTACGGTAATTTAGGACCAATCGTTCAGCAGGGGGGATGACGTATTCAGCAGCTAGAGGGCGAGGGTTAGCGATCGCGTTCACTTTTTCGAATTCAAAACTGTGATATGGAATATCGCCTTCTGTATGCTGAATGTCAATCACTGGAATGTCAGTTTCTGGGATACTGACCGTCACCAGGAGGATGGTTTCTGGCTCAGCCAGTATTGAAATGATTCGATTTTTCGAAGGGAATTTAACCCTTTGGTGGAGGGTAGATGGGATGGCTCCAACAGCATGGAGCCATGGCCGTCCCAAGAGAAGGTTAAATGAGGTAGGGATATCGATGACCTGAAATGTGACAAGGGTCATGTCCGGTCCAATTTGTAATTCTAGGTCGATTTCCGCCTCCACTTGCCTTCGGGAATTATCGAAAGCTCTAACGCTCATGGTACTGGGTCTGAAGGAGGATGGTTCTATCCCCAACCGTTCAACAGTCCTTAAAGGGCAAACGTTGAGACTGGATCCATTATCGATGAGCACAAGTGGGATCTTGAAATTCCTGTGGTGAGCCACTATGTTTAGTGAGCGCCTGTGCTCACGGCCCTCCGGTGGTAGCTCATCGTCAGAGAAGGTGATGGCTTGTGGTGCAAGAAGTTGACCAATCATACTTGCCACCATTTCGGGGGGTACGTCAGGAGAGATATGGGCATCATTCAAGGTCTTCGCAAAGATTTCTCGATGCGACCTTGACGTGCATAAGAGTTCCTATATGGATATTTGTGCGGGAATGGTTTTGAGTTGGGCTGCTATGTCATAAGCAGCGTCAGTTTTGCTGGTGGTTCCCGACAAAATTCCCGGGTTTTTTTGGGTTCTGATTATCTCTCCTGAGGTATCTCCCATTGTTACCCACCTCATCACATTCTGGGTAGTGCCATGGGACTGCTTTTGGGTTATAGGAAGGAACCGCTCTTCCTTCCAAGTATACCAATGGTTCTTGAGGGGTCATTACTGAAGCAGTTTGTGGTAAACTCAGTGATATCTCTTGAGGTGCCACCAAGTTCTGATTAGTTGTGGCCAGGGATTTTCTTCTTTCCTCGAATGTGGTGGAGGGATCCTCTGGGCGTGTGCCAGTTGGTGAGGCATCAGGAATTGCGGGGCTTGAACTGAGGGTGCCCCTTGCAAGATTGGCAGGGTTAGGTCAGGGAGACCTATCGGGAGAATGACAGGTTCAGAATTCAACCCTTTTGGATATGGAGTTGAGTGTGTCCCTTGGAGGGCGAGGTTCTGAGGGTATGACCTATTGGGTGCTGCTTCCAAAGTTACGAGAGACTGAAATGTTGGCGCTGCTTCAAGAAATATGAGAGGTTAAGTAGCCGGTGCTGCTTCAAGGGACACCTGTGGCCCAGGCGATGGTGCTTGCTGATGTCCCCATGTCCGATTGGCTGTGTCGGGCATGATTGCTTGGATGGAATGATGTGGATGAGCATGTGTGGGTTGACCTCCTTTAATGTGATTGACGGTAGAGGTGCTGGATGTGCTGGGTCCTACCTGATGCGAGGGCAGGGGATTTTGGAGAATATTGGCTTGAACTGTATTGCTGGCCTGTGGGGTGATCGCAATCTTCTGGCTTTCGATCAAATCTTGGACCGCATGTTTCAAAGCGAAGCAGCGGTCCGTTAGATGGCCAGGAGCCTGATGATATGCACAGTACTGATTTTCATTGTAACCAGGAGGCAAGGGATTAGGTGGAAGTCGAGGCTGGAGGGGTGTTAACAGTTGCTTTTGCATGAGCATTGTTAGTACTTGGCTGTATGATTGTGCCAACGGAGTGAACTTCCTCCCTAACATTCCTTGCTTGTATGGTCCTTGAGCATTTCCCCTAGGCTGTTGTAATTGCTGTTGAGATGACTGTGCCTGATATCCTTGTTGGGTTTGCTGGGGTGGGTACTGCCTATTCTGTTGTGGCTGGTACTGCCTGTCCTGCCGTGGCTCTAGTGGTGGAGCATACTGGTTGCCTTGAGTGTTAGCGATGATGTTGTTAACTTCAGTAGTACGTTGCATGGGAGCAGCGCTGTTTCCATTCCCGTATCCAACAGGTTTCCCTCGACTTTGTTTCTTTTGATTGAGGGGGTCTGATGTGGCCATGGGGAGATGGTTCCAGCTCTGATCCCAGCTTCCACTTGTTCTCTGGCTCGGATGAGTTGGGAGAAGTTTACGTACGGATACGAGATCAGATACCCTGAAATGCTAGAATGTGCTGAATGCACAATCATGGATATTTGCTCTTCGTCATCGATGGGGTTTCTCATTCGAGTTGCCATAGCTCGCCATCGTCCTACGTATGCTGATAAAGATTCATCACTTTTTTGCCTCAGGGCAGCCAAGTCAGCTCTTCTTGGAGCCATGTTCAGGTTGTATGAGAACCTGTCAATGAATGCTTGGGAAAGTTTTTCCCAGGTTCTGATTTGGTGGCTATCTAGTGAGGTGTACCAATCCAAAGCGTCACCCTTGAGGGATTTCTGGAAAAGTCTTATCAAAGCTCCATCATTCCCTGCTATCGCATTGAGCTCCCCACAAAAAGCTTTTAGATGTGCTGTGGGGCACCCACTACCGTCATACCTTTTGAACTTTGGTACCTCAAAATTTAGAGGTACCCGGGCGTCTGGGAAGGGACAGAGGTCCCTGAACTTGGTGGATGGGTGATCCACTCCTTGTTGTCTTTGAAGCTGGTTTTGCACCATTTGTAACTGCTCTCGTAATTCCTCAATTTCTGACTTACTTTGCTGTGGGTATCTTGCCCCTTGCTGTAGGGTTTGTGCTGCTTCTTCTTCATATGGATCCAGAATAGGGGTTTGATGGAAAGAAGGCGGACTCCCGGTGGCGGGAGGTAGCTGGAATTGAAACCACTCCCTTTCGAAGGAGGGTGGGATGTTCAGAAATGGCTCCCACCTGGGGTATCTGCCAATTCCGGGAGGTTACTCCCGTTAGGGGGAGTGAGCTGGACTCGAAACTGGCCCCCTTCATGGGCATCCGCCAGTTCTTATCTGTGTTTGCATGTGCTGTGACCGGGTTGTTGTGATGTGTTGAGTAGAGATGTGGGGGAGGGTTGATCCCGATTGCTTGCTGTTGTTGATCTTGTGCTGATTCTTCTGGGAGAGGGAGCACAGGATTTGCTGCAGGAATGAGAGAGAAGGCAAAAGGAGTTTGAGGGAGTGAGCTGTTCTGCACACTAGGTTGGGTCATCTGTGTGTTTGGTGTGGCACTTGGCACCAGGCGAAGCAGTAGCTCTTGCATTGTTCGAAGTAGTAGCTCTTGTGTGGTGACATTGGCTGGCAAATCTGACAGAGCTATTGGTAAGGGTACGGGTGTAGGCATGGGTGCGGGTGCGGGTGCAGATGCGGATATTTCGGGAGTTGGTTGGGGTGCCGGCTCTTCTTCACGGGTCGCTTGAGAAGTCATGGCTGCACGGGATTGAGTGGTCATGGTTCGGATCTTTGCCTAAGCAAGTGTAAGCCAAAGAGATTTTTTTTTTTGTATAATTGCGATGATGAATGTTCCTTGAGATTAGTATACCACACGTTGTCGAGTCGGGTCTCAGCTAGTGCGTTCTAGACTGTCCCCAGTGGGGTCGCCATTCTGTAGACACTGAAAAATCGGCGTCCACGTTGTTGCATGTAAAATGTTGTTGTTGTGATGATGCTGGGGGTGATTAAGCTGACTTGTGATTGTTGGAGTCGCCACTAGCCGAATAATCTTAGAATCCCGCGGTCGACTAGAACCACGGAATATGTAAGGTTGGAGAAATCCGAAGATTCTCCAACCTTAGATTGACTCCTGGTCTACGATCCGGGATTCCGAGTAAGGGACCTCGGTTACAAAGAGGGAAGGTGTTAGGCACCCTCTCTGCCCGTACAAGTGTACGGTCTCGACTTAGTGTGGTAAAATAATCTCAAGGGATGACGATAATGCTACGGTCATTATGGGACTAATCACATATGGATTTCTGATGTAGCAAGATCCAAGATTTCGGCAGGCTACAGAGTATACGTCCGACAATGTGTCTAGAGGGCGGATGTGATGATGCTTATGCAAAGAGATAAGAAAAGTGGACTAGATCACTAGGAATTTCTGATGTGACAGGATCCGATGTACGGCAAGTCACAGAGCATACGTCCGCTAGAGATCTAGAGAAGCAGGAGGATTGAGAAGAGAGTAGATGTCATGATGAATGCTTGTATGTAGATGGATCCTTGGCTTGATTCTTGAGTAGGCTAAGATGTTGATTGAACCATGATCATTCTAGGTGTAACATCCCGGATTTTTACCAACCTGGGATTAGACATCCTTAGGCATTGGGTCAATCTTAACACCTGATTAACTTTTCAAACGCTCAATTCAAAGCCTCAAATCCCGTCTTAAACCATTTTCTTCACAAATCCCACCCTTCACTACCTTGTGCTTTCAATTTTTCCAAAGCACTTTCGTCCTAGACACTATCTTAAACTAGCTAAGTGTAAAACTTGGATCACTTTATATACAAACTGCAAAGGCCTAAGTACCATCTCAACCAGAAAACAATTAGGATTAAATCCTTTAGAAATTTAACAAAGTTAACTAAGTGTAAAACTCGATTAGCCATGAAATCCGTTGGGATCGCTTTAAATACGATCTGCAAGACCCAAAACTTGCAAAATCAGTGACTCTAGGTTTCCCTAAAGTTTAGAACCAAACTCATTTCCCGTCTGCTCTCGGGAATGAAACGAAACTTCGTATTAGGTCTAGACCGTACATCGGGAGTTCGATTAACACGAAGCTAAGGAACTAGGACCGCCTCACTGGGCTTGACAATCATCTCAAAAATCAGATGATTCCGATGTCCCACGGCCATTTATTTCGATCCGGAGCGAGGGAGTGTGAAAAACACTATTCCCTTTGAAATTAAAATATCTGGAATAGTGATCTGGCACCTTTCGCTTGCGTATCAGTATTAAGCAACCAGACCATCAGAATTAGACCAAATTACACCCTCGGATCAGGAAAAAATTTCAGGAACATTTACATGTACTTGGAATTTCGGATCGTGGCCCACTGACCGTTGAACTGAAAATGGTCCGCCACGTGCGATCTGGGAATCCGATCGAGTCGAAAAGTAATCCCTCATAGATCCATGTGTGGTGAGCTTAAGTCTGACGTTTGGCTCAAGGAAGGCCACCAGAACCCCTCTTTTGAGCTGGAAAAGTGACGAAATACCTATATTAGCAGTAACCCTTGAACCTGAGTCTATTTCGGTGAGTTTTGAGACTATATAAGGACCGTAAACCCTCTCTCATGGCAGCCATACGAATTTGGAATTGAGAGAGGGAAAAGAGAGAGAAAGTGAGGGAGAAGTGGGAGAATCTCCCTGCCGTCGTTCCCTGCCACCACACGGGCTGCACCGCCTCTTTCCAGGCGCATTTCCGGCGATGTCAACTCCGTTTTAAGGTCAGAAACCCTAACCCTAATCTGTTTTGGGGTTTAGACTGTTGTAGGTTGTGAAATAGCTAACCTATTTCGTTCTCTAGGTTGCCAAACTGCCGAATACAGAAGCTTAGCAAACCTATCGATTTCGTTGCGATTCTATGACAAAAGGTGCGGACTTTAGGTGCATAGGTTAGGGTTTTCAACGCTTTCAATGTCAGATAATGATAGATTCATGATCTGCATGCAATTGCACATGTACAAAGTGCTTTCCGTTTCCTGTTTCGATTAACGTTGTAGAATATGGAATTTCACATACTCTAGGTATACGTAGAAATACCGTATACGTATTTTTTTGGAGAAATGTTTGACATGTTTATTTAATGTATGATTATACTATATATGGATAAAATACTAGTTTGGCGAAAGGAATCGCCGTAATACATGTTCACTTGTAAATGCTATGTATGTTGAAATTGCGTATTCTAGAAAATACTGTATACGTATAAATTTTGGATATGTATTTATCATGATTATTTGCTGTAGTAATATATTATACATAGATAAAATACTTGCTTGGCTAAAGGATAGCCCTAATACATGTTTTGTTAACATGCACCATGTATGTTGTAATAGTGTATTCTAAGTGTTTGTGAAAGTGGCTGAATGAGTATAGAATTCTCATTCGTGCTCGCCATGACTAATTGTCATGGATTCATGATTGATGTATTGGCGATACCCCCCTTTGACGAAAGGATTTGCCCTAAGTCACGCCACGGCCAATATACACTATATATGCTAAAATGTGTGGCCCAAGTGTTTGTGGAAATGACTGAATGGATATGGAACTTGGATCCCTGCTTGCCATGACTATCCGTCGTGGGTGTACGCGTGTTATGATTGGGGCAACTCCCCAGTGAAAGGATTTGGCCTAATGCCTATGTGATCGACATATGTCGTGTATGTTGATGTATGTTGTTTAAGTGTTTCTTGAAATGTCTGAATGAGTAGTAGTTAGCAAATTGTAAAGTATAAGGGTGTTGAGATATGATTCTCAACCTCTTTTAACTATGTGTATGATCTCCTTGATAGTTGTGTGATTAGGAATTGAACATGTACAAACTCATGCTTGTGTTGTGATTCATAACATGCTCAACTGCTTTATGATTTTAACTATGTAATGCATATGTTTAAATTTATATTTACATTGTATGATCCGTCATGGGTGATGGGGGAGCGGAGCAACGAGTGCGTGCAACAGCCCTGGCAGCCCTAAACGGATAATACCAGACCTTGACTGTATGAGTTGAATCTTGATCCATTACTGCTTTATCTATCTGCAATTGATTGTGTTTGGGGCTATGATTATGGCCCAGGCAATCGGTAACGGGATTGAACTCGTGGCTGAGATTCATTTGCCACGTGGGATGTGTTCGACGAACTCGAGTCGTGCGTTGCCTGTCGGCAGTGGCTAGGCCACACGAAGTTGTTTATGCACTTCATGTCGTGCAGCTCAACGGGCGATCGTGCTAGTCGAGCTCGTCAAGTAACCCGATCTGTCTTATACATGTTCACCCTGTTTGGACGCTACTGCTTGAACCTAGGGTACCAAACTTACCACTGAAACCCCCTTTTAACCATGGTACCTCGATCCGCTAAGACGCATGAGCCGGGCATGGTGGTATGGGACACCGTGGTCGAGCTGTCGGCCTACGCTGGGGCCATGTGTCTCCCCGTAGTGACCATTGCGCAACCAAACTCGTGAGTCGAATATGGTGGTATGGGACACTGTATTCGAGCTGTCGATACTCCGGCGAGAGCCAAGTATGGTGAGATCTGTACTCGTGCTGACGGGCGACGAGTCCTCCGTAGTATCATCGAGTATACTCCATGGGTCTGTGATTGGCGACGAGTCTTTCACAGCAACTAGAGTATGAGTTGAGCCGAGTACGGTGAACCTGTACTCGAGCTGACGGCTAGTGATTGAGCCGAGTACGGTGAGACCTGTACTCGAGCTGACGGCCAGCAATTGAGCCGCATACGGTGAGATCTGTACCCGCGCTGACGGGTGACGAGCCCTTTGCGATGCCTTCACTATGCTTCTCAAACCATAATATCGTATGAGATTAACTAGGATTGACGACCCTAGAATGGATCATGTTTGGGAATGATACAAGGGAGGTACCTTAGTTTCCCAATACTGCTGGTTGAAATGGACTAATAATAACTTGGTAATCATGAGCATCATCGCACCGCATGTGCTTTGTAGATGTGGCGCACTGAGGGAGTAAGCATTCGCGAACGTAAGATGATGTCGCTTGAGGGTGGTTTGGCAAGGGCATACAGCATCATGTCATTTCATTCTTGCATTTAATAAGAGTAGTTAGAATTGTTTGATTTGTACTGCTTTATCATTACTGCTTGATTGAATTGATAACATGTTAACCTATGCTTTACTGTTCCACTGAGTTGATCACTCACTCCCACGTTACGGGACGGTGTTGTACACACCAACCAGATTTGTTGAGTTTCAGGTGTGGCGATGTTTGTGAAGCAGAGCCGCACTACTTCTATGATGATAGGAGGAGTTCTCCTATCTGTATCTCTCTGACAGGTCAATGAAGACCTGATATTGTATTGACGGGGCTATGATACTTGGGATAAGAGACATTACACTTCCTCACAATTGGTATATTTTAGAACTGCACTTGTATTTATTTAACCTGGTAATGTTATCACACTCTGGAGACTCATCATAGTTTATATATTTATCTATCTATCACAGTCTTCCGCTTGCAAATTTAACTGTCTCTGGAGTATGTTATGTTGTTTGGCTTAATCTCACTCATGTTCAATGCACGAATATAGTCAACATTCAATCATCATTCATTTTGTTGCATAAGTGATGTTCTGGAACTCGGGAGTTGAGTTTATGCTCGACCCCCGATTTGCAGGGCGTTACAAGATGGTATCAGAGCATGATTTGGATTAAACTGGACCTGGGTTATGGTCACACGACGCACTCTGACGCACTCTGACTTAGGAGGGAGCGACGAAACATAGAAACTGACTTAGGATTTTCCAAATTCACCGAACGGCGAAACCAACTGAAATCGACCGTTGAGATTGGACCCGTAGGCCTCAATGATCGCACGAAACGATCTCGAATCACCTCTAGGCCGTCAGTTGATGGGTTTGAGTCGTTCCCTAGAAATGAATGTTTTTAGGTTGTGGGTCAACCACAACACCAAAGCCTAAAACCCCTTTTTACCCAATTTCTTCAAAATCTCTCCTTGCACCACTTCATTCTTTAATTTTTTCTAAATCCTATCATACCAGATATAAATTCTAACGTATAAATGACGAAGAATAACACCTAAACAAAAATTTACTATAAATAGTAAATATATGTATAAATTAGACTTTTGACCATTCAAACTTTGGAATCTAACCAAGTAAATGGGTTAGTTGGATAGATTAGCTCCTCCTACCCCAAAATCATATGTCACACGATTATAAAATCATTCCAATTTACAAATTTGCCCTGAAAATGCTTCAACTGGAGTCAGGGGCCTCCCCACTTAAATCCGATGGGACCCAGGGTCGAACCAGGGTGCATTTGGCACCTTGGGACCATGGAGAGTACACCCCACCCGCGGCGGCAGCCCACCGGCCACCTTGGACGAAGGTGGAATCGCGGTTCCGGAGGTGGACCGCAGTCAAACTTGGCCGTACGAGTCAGGCCGGGTCTGGTCTTGGTCGGCCCGACCTCCCCTACCCCCTGGCATGTGCGGTTTTGGCTGGGGTTTGGGATTTTTAGGTCTGGAGCTCCCCTCTCTCTCAAAACGCCCCTCCAATCTTTCTTTTCCTCCTATTCTTGCTGTTTTCTCTTCAAAACGCCACTCCAATCGTCTCATTTCCCATTTTCGGTCATCACCCACTCCCATCAATCGTTCACAGTAACACCCACCCTCTACCCTCTCCGTTTCCCTCATTTGGACTCCCACACGTCCACTTGGAGCTCAAAATCGGGCAAGCCCTCTAACCCATCCATTTTCTTCATTTTCCTTTCTTTCTTTCTTGTCAGTTGGGCCTCTACAACCCCTGATGAGAACCAAATCTATGGAGAACAAAACCTCCAGCCCTACCTCTCTCTCTCCATCACTTTTCATTCGTTTTCCATGGCTCTATCCGAGCATGTACGGCTATTCCCTTGGATGTCTAATCATCCATACTGTTGCCTTGTAGTTCACATGGGTTACTGTCTTAGGGTGCTTATGACTTCATATTGATGGTTGTAGTTGTTGGTAGAATATTTTAGATATTTGAGGACGTTTAGGGCCCGTTCGGCCAATTGCATTAGGTGAGTTAGGGTGGATAGAATTGAAAAGGTAACAATAAATGTATGTGTAGGTATGGCCCTAGATTGGTTGTATCCCATGTTTTCCAATACCATGTTTGGAGTGTGTGCAATTAAAAGTAAATTCCGAGATTTTCTTTCAAATAACACTTAGTATTCTGCTTCCTGGGATTTGGAAATCCCATCTCACACTTTCCGACACCAGGCTCATTTTCAAAGCCTATACCAATAATTTTGATCCCCACCCACCCTCCTACCAACCATGTCACTCCCAATCCCGAGGTAGGATTAGTAATGCGGTCACATTTAATACAACTTAAGACCACTTGCCAAATAGTGTTGAAGTGATAAAGTCCCTTGATATACATTAACCTACCGCACTCTGATAGCTTAAGCTTTCTGAGTAAATGGCTGTTTGACAAATAGACCCTCGGAGTTTTGGACCTAGAGCAGTGCTTCAACAGACCTGACGGTATAGGAAATCCAACTAATTAAGAACGTGAACTCTAGAACCCCCCTTGTGGTTTGTTTGAGCATGTGTGACATGCTCGGGCGTAGTTAAATTCAACTTTAGGCAACTCAATTCCAATTAGACAACTTTGACCCTAAGTGATAAAACCCTTCCTTGTATTAAAAATGAAGTGAAATCATCTAACGTATAAGCATCAACTTTGGACTCACCTATGGATTCCCGCTACTCCTCAATTAAGATTAGGCTACTGGTTAGGCTAAGGAGAGTACAAGACTAATTAATTATGCTAAGCCAATTGAATAATAGACTTAGTTATTGGCTTAACCGACTCAGACCCACTACACAATTTTCTTTCCGTGTTGGCCCGACCATTTACAATTAAGAGTTTATGATTTTGTCCTTGAAAAGTGTTAGGAGTATATCGCTGATAGAGACTTTGTCTTTTAGGCCTAAGGAATTGCCCAAATGGGCAACAGACAGTTGGGGATTAGGTCCCAAATCACATGCCATGTTGGCATCCATATTGTGTTTATGAACGTAAAAAGATAGCCTGCCTATTAAGCTAGACATAATTAAATAGGATAAGTCTGGACCGCGACAAAACTCCTTGGTAGAATTAGGCATCTTGCCTCAAACTCACACCCATCCGTGATAGCTCTTTTCTGTAATCCTAGGTACCAAGACTGATGTAGTGGGAGACCGCATTTCCTTTCATGTCAAGGATAAGACTTAAATTACATCTTGTTCCGTCATACGGATCAGGACATAGCTCTTGAGCCTTGAGGGTGAGAATAAAATTTTAAGGGGGGTAGAACATTATGAGCCCAATCTAGTTAGGTCACCTAATACGCCTCTTTGATCTGGGTGGCGCAGCAGAAACGCGGTGGACCCTACCCTACTGGCCCAGGATTGAAACGGTGCTCGTTGAATACGAACATTATAGAAGCCCTAGCCTGCCCTACTATGAGAAACCGTTTTAGGATGATCTAGTAAGATTTGATTCACCATTTCCTTGGACATAGATAATAATGAGGACTCTCTTAGACTAAGACCTAAAGGGCAACCTTAGAATAAACAATTTGAGCCTTTCAATGATGGATATTCCCTACTCTTAGAGAGTGATCAGACTATGGAGTTACTGAAATATACAACTGCGAAGTTTTCGCGGCTTGACCCAATTCCCAAACTTGGGTGACTACCGATGGACTCTCTGCTGACGAGCGGACGACCAGGATCCACCACGATTCGGAAGGGATACGATGAGCTTCCTACCCTGGCCCGGTAGATGATCGATGTATCGGGATCGAGCCCACTATTACCGTCTCTCCGTGTTGGTCAAACAATGAAAACAGCTATCTTACTCTAAATTGTTGGGAATTGTCGTCGAGACTCCAAATAGGTAAAGAAATAAATGGTAACAAACCATCAGGGTATGAGAAATGGATAAAGAATTAAGTTTTAAGGGGGGTAGACTAAAATGAAAATGAACCAGCTGGTATATACCCTACCACGCGTGGAAACTTGGAATCAATAAGTCTTAGGCGAATGAAATAATAAAAATCTTCCCTTATTACCCTTAGCCAATTTCGGGGACGAAATTTTGTTTTAAGGGGGGTAGATTGTAACATCCCGGATTTTTGCCAACCTGGGATTAGACATCCTTAGGCATTGGGTCAATCTTAACACCTGATTAACTTTTCAAACGCTCAATTCAAAGCCTCAAATCCCGTCTTAAACCATTTTCTTCACAAATCCCACCCTTCACTACCTTGTGCTTTCAATTTTTCAAAGCACTTTCACCTAGACACTATCTTAAACTAGCTAAGTGTAAAACTTGGATCACTTTATATACAAACTGCAAAGGCCTAAGTACCATCTCAACCAGAAAACAATTAGGATTAAATCCTTTAGAAATTTAACAAAGTTAACTAAGTGTAAAACGCGATTAGCCATGAAATCCGTTGGGATCGCTTTAAATACGATCTGCAAGACCCAAAACTTGCAAAATCAGTGACTCTAGGTTTTCCTAAAGTTTAGAACCAAACTCATTTCCCGTCTGCTCTCGGGAATGAAACGAAACTTCGTATTAGGTCTAGACCTACATCGGGAGTCCGATTAACACGAAGCTAAGGAACTAGGACCGCCTCACTGGGCTTGACAATCATCTCAAAAATCAGATGATTCCGATGTCCCACGGCCATTTATTTCGATCCGGAGCGAGGGAGTGTGAAAAACACTATTCCCTTTGAAATTAAAATATCTGGAATAGTGATCTGGCACCTTTCGCTTGCG
This sequence comes from Magnolia officinalis, assembly GCA_021015155.1. Classification (NCBI taxonomy): domain Eukaryota; kingdom Viridiplantae; phylum Streptophyta; class Magnoliopsida; order Magnoliales; family Magnoliaceae; genus Magnolia; species Magnolia officinalis. The sequence goes on from JAJHSJ010000001.1 coordinate 60,348,349, forward strand.
CATCAGTATTAAGCAACCAGACCGTCAGAATTAGACCAAATTACACCCTCGGATCAGAAAAATTTCAGGAACATTTACATGTACTTGGAATTTCGGATCGTCGCCCACTGACCGTTGAACTGAAAGTGGTCCGCCACGTGCGATCTGGGAATCCGATCGAGTCGAAAACGTAATCCCTCATAGATCCATGTGTGGTGAGCTTAAGTCTGACGTTTGGCTTTAGGAGGGCCACCAGAACCCCTCTTTTGAGCTGGAAAAGTGACGAAATACCTATATTAGCAGTAACCCTTGAACCTGAGTCTATTTCGGTAAGTTTTGAGACTATATAAGGACCTTAAACCCTCTCTCATGGCAGCCATACGAATTTGGAATTGAGAGAGGGAAAAGAGAGAGAAAGTGAGGGAGAAGTGGGAGAATCTCCCTGCCGTCGTTCCCTGCCACCACACGGGCTGCACCGCCTCTTTCCAGGCGCGTTTCCGGCAATGTCAACTCCATTTTAAGGTGAGAAACCCTAACCCTAATATGTTTTGGGGTTTAGACTGTTGTAGGTTGTGAAATAGCTAACCTATTTCGTTCTCTAGGTTGTCAAACTGCCGAATACGGAAGCTTAGCAAACCTATCGATTTCGTTGCGATTCTATGACAAAAGGTGCGGACTTTAGGTGCATAGGTTAGGGTTTTCAACGCTTTCAATGTCAGATAATGATAGATTCATGATCTGCATGCAATTGCACATGTACAAAGTGTTTTCGTTTCCTGTTTCGATTAATGTTGTAGAATATGGAATTTCACATACTCTAGGTATACGTAGAAATACCGTATACGTATTTTTTTTGGAGAAATGTTTGACATGTTTATTTAATGTATGATTATACTATATATGGATAAAATACTAGTTTGGCGAAAGGAATCGCCGTAATACATGTTCACTTGTAAATGCTATGTATGTTGAAATTGCGTATTCTAGAAAATACTGTATACGTATAAATTTTGGATATGTATTTATCATGATTATTTGCTGTAGTAATATATTATACATAGATAAAATACTTGCTTGGCTAAAGGATAGCCCTAATACATGTTTTGTTAACATACACCATGTATGTTGTAATAGTGTATTCTAAGTGTTTGTGAAAGTGGCTGAATGAGTATAGAATTCTCATTCATGCTCGCCATGACTAATTGTCATGGATTCATGATTGATGTATTGGCGATACCCCCCTTTGACGAAAGGATTTGCCCTAAGTCACGCCACGGCCAATATACACTATATATGCTAAAATGTGTGGCCCAAGTGTTTGTGGAAATGACTGAATGGATATGGAACTTGGATCCCTGCTTGCCATGACTATCCGTCGTGGGTGTACGCGTGTTATGATTGGGGCAACTCCCCAGTGAAAGGATTTGGCCTAATGCCTATGTGATCGACATATGTCGTGTATGTTGATGTATGTTTGTTTAAGTGTTTCTTGAAATGTCTGAATGAGTATTAGTTAGCAAATTGTAAAGTATAAGGGTGTTGAGATATGATTCTCAACCTCTTTTAACTATGTGTATGATCTCCTTTGATAGTTGTGTGATTAGGAATTGAACATGTACAAACTCATGCTTGTGTTGTGATTCATAACATGCTCAACTGCTTTATGATTTTAACTATGTAATGCATATGTTTAAATTTATATTTACATTGTATGATCCGTCATGGGTGATGGGGGAGCGGAGCAACGAGTGCGTGCAACAGCCCTGGCAGCCATAAACGGATAATACCAGACCTTGACTGTATGAGTTGAATCTTGATCCATTACTGCTTTATCTATCTGCAATTGATTGTGTTTGGGGCTATGATTATGGCCCAGGCAATCGGTAACGGGATTGAACTCGTGGCTGAGATTCATTTGCCACGTGGGATGTGTTCGACGAACTCGAGTCGTGCGTTGCCTGTCGGCAGTGGCTAGGCCACACGAAGTTGTTTATGCACTTCATGTCGTGCAGCTCAACGGGCGATCGTGCTAGTCGAGCTCGTCAAGTAACCCGATCTGTCTTATACATGTTCACCCTGTTTGGACTCTACTGCTTGAACCTAGGGTACCAAACTTACCACTGAAACCCCCTTTTAACCATGGTACCTCGATCCGCTAAGACGCATGAGCCGGGCATGGTGGTATGGGACACCGTGGTCGAGCTGTCGGCCTACGCTGGGGCCATGTATCTCCCCGTAGTGACCATTGCGCAACCAAACTCGTGAACCGAATATGGTGGTATGGGACACTGTATTCAAGCTGTCGATACTCCGGCGAGAGCCAAGTACGGTGAGATCTGTACTCGTGATGACAGGCGACGAGTCCTCCGTGGTATCATCGAGTATACTCCATGGGTCTGTGATTGGCGACGAGTCTTTCACAGCAACTAGAGTATGAGTTGAGCCGAGTACGGTGAGACCTGTACTCGAGCTGACGGCTAGTGATTGAGCCGAGTACGGTGAGACCTTTACTCTAGCTGACGGCCAGCAATTGAGCCGCATACGGTGAGATCTGTATCCGCACTGACGGGTGACGAGCCATTTGCGATGCCTTCACTATGCTTCTCAAACCATAATATCGTATAAGATTAACTAGGATTGACGACCCTAGAATGGATCATGTTTGGGAATGATACAAGGGAGGTACCTTAGTTTCCCAATACTGCTGGTTGAAATGGACTAATAATAACTTGGTAATCATGAGCATCATCGCACCGCATGTGCTTTGTAGATGTGGCGCACTGAGGGAGTTAAGCATTCGCGAACGTAAGATGATGTCGCTTGAGGGTGGTTTGGCAAGGGCATACAGCATCATGTCATTTCATTCTTGCATTTAATAAGAGTAGTTAGAATTGTTTGATTTGTACTGCTTTATCATTACTGCTTGATTGAATTGATAACATGTTAACCTATGCTTTACTGTTCCACTGAGTTGATCACTCACTCCCACGTTACGGGACGGTGTTGTACACACCAACCAGATTTGTTGAGTTTCAGGTGTTGGCGATGTTTGTGAAGCAGAGCCGCACTACTTCTATGATGATAGGAGGAGTTCTCCTATCTGTATCTCTCTGACAGGTCAATGAAGACCTGATAGTGTATTGACGGGGCTATGATACTTGGGATAAGAGACATTATACTTCCTCACAATTGGTATATTTTAGAACTGCACTTGTATTTATTTAACCTGGTAATGTTATCACACTCTGGAGACTCATCATAATTTATATATTTTATCTATCTATCATAGTCTTCCGCTTGCAAATTTAACTGTCTCTGGAGTATGTTATGTTGTTTGGCTTAATCTCACTCATGTTCAATGCACGAATACAGTCAACATTCAATCATCATTCATTTTGTTGCATAAGTGATGTTCTGGAACTCGGGAGTTGAGTTTATGCTCGACCCCCGATTTTCAGGGCGTTACACTAGGCTAGGCTTATGGGTTGGAAGGGGATGAGGTGAAGGCTGGGAGATGGCTGAAAAATTTGGGCTTGAAGGCTCGGGAGCTCCTTCCCTTCCTTCACCCTTTCTCTCTCCCTCTCTTTCTCCCTCTCTTCCTCTCTTTTTCTCTCACTCTTTCTCTCTCACTCTCTCCCCCTCTTGGTGGCTCTCATCCATGGGTGAAAATGAAAGGGGAGAGGGCTATTTATAGTCCTTTCCAATGGTTTTTTGGTAAATAGAGGACAAGAGGAGGGTAAAGGTGATGTGGCACATGGTGATTGGTGGAGAGGAGAGGGATGTCACGTGGCATGCTCCCATTGGCTAAAGGGGCTGGTAAAACGGTAAATAGTGAGGATGAGGAGGGTAAATGTATAGGAAAGTTGACTTTGGACGCTGGGACAGCTGTCCCTGCTCCGACCGCACGCGGCGGAATTCCGATCACCGCCGACGGTAATCCGACAACCGCAAGCGGTAGTCCGACTACCGCCCGGACCTGGCTGAGTCCGAAACTCGTGTGACTGGCTCTGTGAGCATTTTCTGGGAGGAAGCGGTAATTTGACTACCCCGGCGGTAATCGGACTACCACCTCAGTACGGTTTCCCTCGAAATTCATCTGGTGAGTCCTTTTTTGGGTCCTTAGAGTGAAACAAAGTTCCTTTTGGATAGTTGGCTCAAAATGGCTTGAAGTCGGCTCGATTGTTACCCGAAAATGATTCGAGAAATGGGTCGATTTTGGACATGGTCTGGATTGAATGATGATTCATGATAGCTCAGGTTAGGATTAGGGTTAGGTTTAGGATATGATCATGGTTCTCGGATTGTCTTAACAAAATCAAGATATTAGCCTGGGTGGGGTGTCTACAACAACTAATCAAGCATTTTCTAAATACTCTTGCTAAATGCACAATTGAGATTATGAAATGTTACATGCGCTTTACAATCCAACACTCCCTCACAAGTGACTTTAACGCCTATTTCACAAATGTCAACACTCTCACACAAGCAACTCCAACGCCAAATCACGACCTATCCTAGGGTATGCATCATTAGTCGAGTAATTATTAATTTCAATTCATACAACCGATTAGCGAAGCCAGGATACCAACGTTATATCACGAGCCTTTATCCAGATCACGTGGCTCGTTGCGGTACGTAGCGGTTACTCATCAGTATTCCTTGATCCAAATTTGGGTATCACCCATTTATCTATAACAAATCAATGATTCCAAAGGTACGATATGATATTCAAATGTATGATGATCAACTCGGTATGAGTCGTCACCCAAACATCAAGTATAATCACTCAGTTCCAAGGTGTGGGCTTATCACATAAAATTAAATCACAATAAGAAAAGGGCCCGGCTCATGAGTCTTAATGGGATCGTATCACACTAATGGTTATGAATGGACTCATTCATTAGGAACAGGGTATCTTAGATTCTATTTAGTTGTGTCACACATTTTGAACATATATGATCAGTCGGCTAGTGGGCTAATTTAATTGACCTAGGAGAACTCTGGCACAACCAACATTGGGTGTAAGCATCCCATGTAGTCCATCTACTCTCGGTCATCCATGTTCAGCCCAGGTCAATCGAACAAGCCTAGGGTGGCCGACCTAACTCGAGGCACCCCTTGATTTGGGTGATTTACCGACTAACCCAACATCTTAGCAAACCTAAGTATTTCTATGGACTAAACTCTATATCACACAATTATCGCATAAGTTTCACTACACAACCACTTAGGCATTTCAACGAACACGTGAGCATCCATAGGGTATTACGTTCACTAAAGCGTTAAATCAAACATGTGATCATGCATAAAGTAATGCAATCACTTAGGCAATAAATCAAGCATATGAGCATCAACGAAGAAACACATTCTACTGCTTAGACATTTCATCGAACATGTGAGCATCTATATCCAACAAATAGCATATATTATAGCAAAATCAAAATGTTTGCATATTAACATACACAAATTCATATACAAGCAACTAATCATTGATTGAGATCCTCAAAGGTCCATAAAAGATAACCTAAAGATAACGGTCCGCACCTTGTGATGATCTGCACGACTCATAGCGCTCGTAGAGTTAGGGTGTTAGGGAAATTTCATTAAAAGACCTAACAAAGCATACAAGCTTATGAGATTATAGACAAACACCTACTGAAGCTTATGTTATAAGTGAGATTCAACACTTACCTCCAATCATTGTCGAGAAAGCTTCGACGACGACTCTTATTACGGTGAGGCGCCTAGAGAGGGGATGAGATGGTGAACGTGCACAAACACTCCCACCTCAATATCTCTTCTCCTTTCACTTCTTTCTCTTCTCCCTTTTTCACTTTTTCTCTTGTTAAAATTCGTATGGTCTAAAAGTTACAACTTCGCGAAAGCGCAATGAGATAGTTTCACTTAAACTTCAGGTTTTCACTTAAGGCATTCACACAACCCATGCACATGGCTTACGGGCCTAAGTTAACTGATTCGAGATGCGACTTCGGCTCGATGTCTTGTGATGGACTTCATGCCCACTAAAATGAATGTCTTTATATAATATCGAGTTTAGTGGCCCACTAACAAGTGGTATAGAGCTTATTTGGAAAATCAGGGCTTTTTGGAATGAATTGGGTATCGAGATTTCTTGTCCGCAACGATTAAGGTTTGGATTATCTAAGTTCTTAGTGTGGCTTATTTTTAATTAGCAGAAATGACGATTCAAGCCTAACAACCCTAAATCGTTGGTTCTTAGTCTAAAGGAGTAAGTAGATTGATTTGGTTTGTTAATTAAGATTCGACCCCTAGTTGTTTCAACTTTTGGTAAGTCTTTATTTAGTTGTGGTTGTATTGATTAGTTACTGATAGGTCGGCTAGATTTAGGTTCTATGCGAGTAAATCATGTGGTTAGACTCGAGGTTTAAGTAATCGACTGTCACGCCCTAGACTCGGTGATCGGACTCACAAGGAACCGAATATCCGGTTCCGGCTACAACAGCCTCCATAGTACCCCATTCTCCGCTCCTGAGGTAGGATTCCGATCCTGGGATCATACAAGGAGAATTTCATATCACAACTCTAATCCAATAGAGCATACCCAAGATCATAGCAAGTAAATCTCAGAAAAAAACCAAGGAACACACTGCAAAATCCACTATGAATTTAAACTTTAAAGGTACAAGGTTCAAAAGGAAATACATAATATAGAAAGAGAGAAGGAAAGGTTTGCAACAGGTCCTCAGCTCATGCCAACCAAATCCACCGCTCATCCACTACTACGCTAACCTAGGATCTCCTGCACGCATCAATCGTGCATAAGCTTATAGAAAGCTTAGAGGGCAGTGTAAGGTGTGTGACAATGGTGCTCAGAAGAAAATAGGGGAGGATGCAGAAGGAAACATGAATGATACCAATACCACTAGTCATACCGAGGCCAAGCTATAAATGCAGTAAGTCATACCAAGGCTATGTAAAGTAATACATGAGTACTGTGCTCCAGACCAAGGCAATGCAATATAAGGCTTATGATGCAAATACAATGCGAATTAATGTCAATCCTCATATCCAATTTACATATTAAGTACAGTTCCATCATAAGGAATCCGTCGAGGTCAAGTACACTGCAGACGACTACCACTTTACAGACCCGCACAATCAAATGAGCGTAGGAGACCTCACTACCTGCCTGTGGACAGCCAATTACCATCGAGGCTCGACAGTAGCAGACCCACTCACGAGTTGGTCAGACTCAGCCTAGTAATGCCCACTCACTCAAGCGGATAAGGCCACATCCCATCTCAACCGACTACACGACAGTGGGGCATGTGGCCTAACGGTGTAAGACACTCGGGCGCTCATAATTTTCACTCGCTTACGGCGTTGAGGCATCTTCTAGGTACCTTGAAGGTTTAAGGGGTTTCACCCAGGGATATCCTATGCACCCCAAATGCTCAAATAATTTATTTTCGGTGTCCACATATAGCCATCCACGAATATACTTGTGGAGGCAAGGCCCTAGTGAAGCAAAGGCGATAATATCCATGAAATGCGATGCCAGATGCATGAATCACGCATACCAATCATGCACCAGCTCCAAGCACTCCATGTGCACAAGAGGGGAAAACTTCATCCCTCTATCATACCAACCCAACGACCCCACACTAATGCAATCCAACTACGCAATGATGCACATGGGTCATGAGGTTGAAATAGGTGCGTCATACAGTGATGATGACATGGAATACACTCCTCCTTCCCAATGAGGGATCAAGTCTAGGCACTTAGATAGATCCTCTAAGGAGACATCCTCTAGTGGGGGCCCAATAGTTTGGGTTAGCCCACAAAGCTAAGGAGAACAAGACATAAGCCTGAAAGGATAAACGGCCCCAGCAAGGGTCTATGGTGGACCTTTAACCACCAATAGAGAACCCATGGGCCTACCTTAGGATCACCAAGGAGGACATCCAACCTCGACTGGTTCCAAGAGGTAGCCCGCCTAAAATCAAACGCGAATCAAGGCCCAAGGCCTATACCAATACATGGGCCTAGTAGGCAATCATACAAAGCCTAACTCATAGGCAATATTGTGGGCCCATAAGCAAGGTTCGGGCCCAATCATAAAGGTCATAAACCCACATATTGTGGTGGGCCTGATGGGCAGCCCATTATTCCAACTATATGGGCAAATCCTTAAGCTTAAATCAAGTGAATCGGGACTTACAACTTGGCCCAAGTACAAGGTTAATTTAGTGGGCAACCAAAGGCCCAACTACTTGTGTAATTTGGCCCACAAACCCATCGCAATAATATGGTAAATATAGGCCCAAAGGACCAATGGGCCTATCAAGAAAGTTCCAGCCCAACAAGGCCTAAAGAGTCCAACAATTAGCAAAAATATGGACCCAATAAAACCCAACAGGGGTGGGCATCAAATGTGCACTAATTAAGCCCTAAAAATTCTGAAGGAAGATGGCATGATATATGTACAAAACATCCTTAAATCTGGTGGGCCATACTACCCCTAAACAAAATTTATGGGTAGCTACTTTGGGCCTATTGCTGAAATTCCAGCCCACCCACTTTTTGGCCCTATTGGTGCCCAACAATAATTAATTTATATAAATATTTTGTTCCCTGGTGACCCACACAGGTCATAGTGGGTCCCACCAGATGAAAGGAGTGGATACAACACACATATCAAGTGGGCCAGCTACTGGACTAGAGGTCCAGCAGCAGCCCAATATGGCTGGTGTCTTAGGGTGGACGGTCTTGGGACCATGGACGGCTGCCCCTAAAAGGCATCAAAGTGGGCCCCACATGTGGACGTCCCACTGGGAGGTGGGCCACGTCCATGGGGGCCACAATATGGAGGGACAGCGTGGATAAAACCATACATCAAGGTGGGTCAAAACATGGTGGACGACCAGCGCATGGCTGGACGCCAGCCCTGCTAGGATGTCCAGCTATGGCTGCCAGTCCAGCAGCAATACACCCCTATTTGGGTGGGAAAATGGTGGCCCACACACCTAAGATGGGTCCCAACATGATGGGCCACAAAATGGGCCAAGAAGGAAGCCACAAACCCAAGCAAAACATGAAGCAAACATATGGACAACAAGGTTGGAAAATAAAATATGCTGCATAACAATGTTGTTGTCCACTCCCATTAGAGTGGGCCTTGACTTGCCTAGAAGGGGAGGAATAAGTGGCCAATATTTTCCCTGTAAAATACAGCAAAGTAGGGTCCACAAAAAGGGACCCACCACTCAAAGAATTAAGCTGAAATTTGTGTTTTCCCTTCAACCAGCATGGTTGGACGATCCAACAAGGTGGACCATCCACCCCTATGTGTCTACACTTTTGGGTGCATTTGGATGGACAAATGGAGGTGGGGTTCTACATACTCCAAGGTAGGGTCCACTCCTCCAAAAGCACCCCATGTTAGGGAGAAAAGGGATTAAATACTTGGTTAAATCCCATGCCAAAAATCAGTAATATCAGTCCGAGAAAAACAGTCCAGAATTTCTGGACAGCCATATATGGCTGGACATACCGGCCCATATCTGGAAATATACATCAAATCAAGGGTTGTGTGGCCTTCCTTAGCAGGCCCCACTAATGTCCAGATCATAAACTCAAGACAAAACATTTTGCATGCATCATATAGGCAGCAAGTAGGATACCCAAAATCTTAGTGTAGGTGGTATGGACGTCTCACCATTGCTGGATTTTTTGGACGTCCCAGGCCCACCAAATGGGCCACACACACTCATCAGGGAAAAATAAGGAAAGAGAAGGAGAGAAAAGGACAATCCGGCCATAAGGAATGGGCTCCGCCACTATTAGGCCCTCCCAAGAACAATCACACCCACACATCTTCATTAATAGACAAGTTACAACATGGAGCTAGCACATGCATGTCCTTTAATCAAAATGGATGGTTGGGATACCATTCCCACCATGATGCTAAGGTCTAGATGACCCATCATTCTATGAAATTAGAGGAAACCACCATGATGGGGTCCATAGAGGAAAACCCCATGCATGGGACATGCATGCACACCTATGGGAATGTGTGGGATCTCCACCATTGATTGGTGGGTCCTACACTTCCCTCATGAAAGAAATAAGAGATCTAAGCTATGGAAATGAACTTTTACATTCTAGAGGAACACCCACCTTAGATCTCCACCAAACTCAAGCTCCAAGCTCCTAATGCACCATGGAAGTAAGATCAATGGGTAAGATGGGTTTGAGATGGATGGATGGAGAGGAAATGGGAGAAAAGAGGGCTGGAATCTGAGAGGATGGTGGGGACGTCCCACCGTCTTGCTAGGGAGAGAATGAAAAGAGAGAAGGGAAAAATGAGAGGGAAAGAAGAGAGAGAGAGAGAGAGAGAGAGAGAGAGAGAGGTGTTGTAGAAAGTTCATCATTACAAGAGGCTTGAAAAGAGCAACCATCATGCTCTCTCTCTAGGGAAGGGAGGCTTGGGTTAGAGAGCTCATCATGGGCTAGTAAAAGAAGGGCTATATGGGGACTATAGGGTGGGGATGGGTGGTTGTAACGACCTGAAAATTTTCGTACATTGGGCCGAGTACCACCTCGACCAGAAATCACATAGGATTAAATCCTTTAGAAATTTAACAAAGTTAACTAAGTACTAAACTCGGTAAATCATGAAATCCGTTGGGATCGCTTTAAATACGATCTGCAAGACCCAAAACTTGCAGAATTGGTGACTCTGGGTTACCCTAAAGTCTAGAGCCAAACTCATTACCCGTCTGCTCTCGGGACTGAAACGAAACTTCGTATGAGGTCTAAATCGCACATCGGGAGTCCGATTAACATGAAGCTAAGGAACCAGGACCGCCCCACTGGGCTTGACAATCATCTCAAAAATCAGATGATTCCGATGTCCCACGGCCATTATTTTCACTCCGGAGCGAGGGAGTGTGAAAAACACTATTTCCATTCAAGAGAAAATATCTGGAATAGTGATCTGGCACCTTTCGGTTGCACGTCAGTATTAAGCAACCTGACCGTCGGAATCAGACCAAATTACACCCTCGGATTAAGAAAAATTTCAGGAACATTTACATGTACTCAGAAATTCCGATCGTGGCCCACGGACCGTTGAACTGAGAGTGGTCCGCCACGTGCGATCTGGGAATCCGATCGAGTCGAAAACGTAATCCCACGTGGATCCACAGTGGGTGAGCTTAAGTCTGACGTTTGGCTCAAATAGGGCCACCAGAACACCCCTTTTGAGCTTGGAAATTGGCGAAATGCCTATGTAAGCAGTTGCCCTTGAACCTGAGTCTATTTTGGGAAGGTTTGTGGCTATAAAAGGGGCTTAGAACAGCCCCTCTCACAGCCATACGAATTTGGGTTAAAACCCTAAGAGAGAAAGAGAGAAAAGAGAGAGAACTTGTGGAGATCGAAGCCGATCTTCCTCCTGCTGCTTCCACCTCTCCCACGGCCTACACCGCGCTATTCCAAGAGGTTTCCCGGCGGTTTCCACCCCATTTGAAGGTAAGAAACCCTAACCCTAGGTCTTGAGGAAGGGCAAGCCGCCCTGCAGCAAGAAATTGGTCAAGTTCGAGCCAAGCTTGAAGAGACTGACGCCTATATAAAGAGAAGCTTCAAGAAGATGTCCCGTACGTTGAAGGCCATCCTGTGCTGTTCGCAGGATAAGAATGCTCCTCCTCCACCGCCTACTTCGGATGCTTAGTCATCCATGTGTTGTGTGTTGTTGCTTATGTTGGTTACCGCGATAGGCGGTTTATGCTTTTATATTGATGATGTAGTAGGTAGTAGCATGCTTTGTATGTTTTTATGTAACGGATGTAATGGCTATCATGTGATGTTCTGTCGTGATTCATGTAACTCTGTGTCCATGTATTATGACAATTTTGAGTAAATGAAAAGCATGTAGCCTCTTTGTATTGATGATGTGTGGAATGCGTAAGTGCCTCATGATGTGTTTTGTGCTATATCTCACGAATGATCTACCCTATGTTGTATAGGGCATGCCGCGGCAGTATACGCGGAGCACGGCACATCTATGTTTGACCGGCTCTATGGACCAGACTCCTTCTGGTAGTGGCGGTCCTACTGACCGTGGTTGGGATCTGATCAGCCTTCTGCTGGTCCTAGTGGTGGACAGCCACCTTACACACCCCCGGTCAGAGAGCAGTACCGGCCGTCATCTGTTGCACATCATGATTCCCAGGCTGCTCTACAGCCTGATAGATTTGAGCAGCTGATGATGATGATGCAGCAGCAGCAGATGCAGCAGCAGCATGAGCAGATACAGCAGCAGCAGCAGATGCAGCAGCAGATACAGCAGCAGCAGCATCAGGATCTGATGGCCACTATTGCTGTGGCCTTGTCCCACGGAGGTGGTGCGGCTCCACCTACTACGTCTGCGCATCCTGAGGAGTATTCTGAGCCTCCTGCGCGATGTGAGGATGCGCCTCTGCCTGCACCCGTTGCACCTCCTACTGGAGATGTCGGTACGCGAGGGCTACTCGAGCGATTTCAGCGCTTGAGGCCTCCTTCATTTGCGGGTTCTCACAGACCCGAGGAGGCAGAGTTCTGGTTGGACCGCATCTCCAAGATGCTACGGATGTTACATTGCTCTGAGGCAGAGCAGGTTGAGCTGGCTACCTTTATGTTCGAGAGGGAGGCCAGTTTATGGTGGGACAGTGTGCTGCGCACTGTCGCAGTGGACTTCGTGTGGACTTGGGAGGCTTTCGAGTCTCGGTTCCACGAGAAGTATTACCCGCAGACATATCGACATGAGCGGGAGGACGAGTTCTTGCGCCTCAGGCAGGGAGGCATGTCGGTGACGGAGTATGAGCACCGGTTTACCGAGTTGGGCCGCTTTGTCCCGACCATCCTCGTCAATGAGCAGATGAGGATGCGACGATTTACTGGTGGCTTGCGACCTGACATACGGTCGAAGCTTTGCTGCCTCACTATCCCTACTTATGCAGCACTGGTCCACATGTCTATGACGGCCGAGCAGGATGTGGACCGTCTGGCCCGATCACGCGGTACTATGGTTGCGAGACCGCGCCAGGATACACAGAGCAGGCCTATTTTAGGCAAGAGGCCTCGAGCCGATTCTCCCCCCCGGGCTGCAGCGCCAGTGCTTCCCATGAGACGCCCGTTGGTGACCTGCACGTTTTGCGGGAAACCAGGACATCCTGCCGAGAGCTGCTTCTCGCGCATGCGGGCTAGCGGATTTGCGCCACCGCAGAGATTGGGTCGCTCTTATCCCCAGACCATTTCAGCTCCGCCGCTACAGACCGCTCCTGCACATCCTTCATTCCGACCTCCTGTGCCGTTCTTCAGACCGCCACAGCGACCCCAGGCTCCTCAGCCGAATCGCCAGCAGCAGGCCCGTGTGCATACCCTCGTTGCTGAGGCACCTGAGACGTCGATATCGACACCGACGGCCTTCGAGGGCACGGCTCATATCCATGGTACTCCCGTTTCTCTACTGGTGGACACTGGGTCCACTATCTCTATCATTTCATGTGGGGCGGTGAAACGCCTATCTTTGCATTCTGTTCCCACTAAGGGAACGAGACTCACTACGGCCACCGGGACCTTCTCGGATGTCACGCGTTTATGCGAGAGTTGCGCGATAGATTTGGGTAGCAGCACGGAGCACGTCGACCTTATTGTTGCTCCGCTATGGCACTACGATGTTATACTTGGCATGGATTGGCTCGCCAAGATGAGGGCGGAGATAGATTGCGATGCTCGGATCGTGACCGCCTATGGACCTGACGGCACAGCGTTCACGTTCTCTGTACAGGTCAGTTGGCCCTGTCGAGTTGATTGTTATGCTGCATTACTTGTGCCGATTGATGGTCCGACACTGGAGGGTACGTCAGTGGTTAGGGAGTTTGTTGGAGTCTTTAAGACTATCCCTGGTTTACCTCCTCGGCGCGAGATTGACTTTACGATTGACCTTACGCCTGGTGCGATGCCCATCTCGTTGCCGACCTATCGTATGCCTCCATGCGAGATGGAGGAACTGCGGAAACAGATTGACGAACTTGTAGAGAAAGGCTTTATTCGACCTAGTGTGTCTCCTTGGGGAGCACCTGTGCTGTTCGTGAAGAAGAAGGACGGGTCGCTACGGTTGTGTATTGATTACCATAGGTTGAACCAGGTCACGGTGAAGAACAAGTATCCTTTGCCCAGGATAGATGATCTGTTTGATCAGTTGAGGGGGGCGAAGTATTTCTCGAAGATTGACCTTCAGTCAGGGTACCATCAGTTGCGCGTAAGAGAGGAAGATATACAGAAGACAGCCTTCAGGACGTGCTTTGGGCACTATGAGTTTTTGGTGATGTCATTCGGTCTGACGAACGCACCAGCCGTGTTCATGGATCTGATGAACCGGGTATTTCGGCCCTTCCTTTACCGATTCGTCATCGTTTTTATCGATGATATTTTGATATACTCCACGAGTCGGGAGGAGCACGAGGAGCACCTGCGAGCAGTGTTGGGTACGTTAGAGAGGAACCAGTTATTTGCGCAATACAAGAAGTGCGACTTCTGGCAGGAGGAAGTCAAGTTCCTGGGACATGTGGTGTCCAAGGATGGGATAGCAGTGGACCTTGCTAAGGTAGCCGCGGTTCAGGATTGGCAGCAGCCTGAGTCGGTTACTGAGGTGAGGAGTTTCCTCGGTCTGGCTGGGTATTACAGACGTTTCATTCGGGATTTCTCGAAGATCGCCAGGCCATTGTCGCAGTTGACTAGGAAGGACCTGAAGTTCGCCTGGAATGAGAAGGCGGTGGCAGCTTTTAAGGAGCTGAAGGACAAGTTGACGTCTGCCCATGTGCTAGTATTGCCAGAGCAAGGGGTGAAGTACATGGTATATACTGACGCGTCTCGCGTTGGTTTGGGTTGTGTGCTGATGCAGAAGGATAGGGTGATTTCGTATGCCTCGAGACAATTAAGGAAGCACGAGGAGAATTACCCTACACATGACCTGGAGTTGGCAGCAGTCATCTTTGCATTGAAGCTCTGGAGACATTACCTCTACGGAGAGGAGTTCGAGCTTTTCTGCGACCACAAGAGCCTTAAGTATATATTCACGCAGCGAGACTTGAATATGAGACAGCGCCGATGGATGGAGACCTTGAAGGACTTCAAGTTCGAGGTTTCCTACCATCCTGGCAAGGCGAACCTTGTGGCAGACGCGTTGAGCCGCAAGAAGATGATTGCATTTGCGGCACCGCTGATGATAGCCGAGTGGGACATGATGGAGTTTGTGCGCGACTTCGAGCAGAGACTCACTGTCGAGGAGCCTTTTGAGTGTGTTGCGCACGTTCGGGCGCGGCCACTTATTGACGACAGGATTGTTGAGGCCCAAAGGGGCGATATGCGGCTGTCTGAGCTTCGAGAGCAGGCTAGCGACGCCGTGGATTCCGAGTGGAGAGTTGGTTCTGATGGGGGTTTACGATTCCGTGGCCGCCTATGTGTTCCTGATGTGGCTGACTTGAGACGCGAGCTTCTCGAGTCTGCCCATAACTCGAAGCTTGCGATGCATCCTGGTAGCACGAAGATGTACCAGGACATGAGACGGACTTACTGGTGGGACAACATGAAGGCCCACATCGCTGAGTATGTATCTCGGTGTCTGACGTGCCAGCAGGTCAAGGCAGAACATCGCCGACCTCCTGGACTGCTTCAGCCCATGCCTATAGCGGAGTGGAAGTGGGACTTCATCTCCATGGACTTCATATCTGGGCTGCCGAAGACGAGGAAGGGACATGATTCTATTTGGGTGATTGTGGACCGGTTGACCAAATCAGCCCATTTTCTCCCTATCAGAGTTACGAACTCTGCAGACGAGCTGGCTAGACTGTACATCAGAGAGATCGTTCGTCTGCATGGAGTTCCCTTAGAGATCGTGTCGGACAGAGACACGCGATTCACATCCATCTTCTGGACTCGTATCCAGGAGGCGATGGGTGTGAAGTTGAAGTTCAGTACAGCGTTTCATCCTCAGACTGATGGGCAGACAGAGCGGGTGAATCAGATTTTGGAAGATATGTTGCGAGCATGTGTGTTGGACTTCAAGGACAGCTGGGATGACTGTCTTCCGTACGCAGAGTTCGCCTACAACAACAGCTTCCAGGCGACTATTGGCATGGCGCCTTATGAGGCTTTATATGGTCGACCTTGTAGGGCACCGCACTGCTGGGCAGAGGTTGGCGAGCGCAGCCTGATTGGCCCAGAGTTGGTCCAGACGACTACAGAGAAGATTGATATCATCAGGCGTCGATTACGCACAGCGCAGAGTAGACAGAAGAGTTACGCCGATACGAGGCGGCGACCGCTGGAGTTCGATGTCGGGGATCATGTTTTCCTTCGAGTTTCCCCTATGAAGGGAGTCCTTCGGTTCGGGAAGAAGGGGAAGCTCACACCGAGATTTATCGGTCCATTTCAGATACTGGATCGAGTGGGTGATGTGGCGTATCGTCTCGCCTTGCCTACGCCGCTTGCTTCTGTGCACAACGTATTTCATGTCTCTATGCTGAGAAGTACGTTCCTGATCCTACGCATATCATCAGATGGGAGCAGGTACAGTTGAGCGAGGATGCTACGTACGAGCTGCGCCCGACGCGTATCCTTGATAGGAAGGAGCAGGTACTACGTAGCAAGGTCATCCCACTTGTGAAGGTGCTGTGGACACATCATTCCGAGGAGGAGGCTACCTGGGAGACTGAGGCCGAGGTCAGAAAGAACTACCCTCAGATTCTCGAGGACTACGAAAAGGTATAAATTTCGAGGACGAAATTTTTTGTTTAAGGGGGGTAGATTGTAACGACCTGAAAATTTCGTACATTGGGCCGAGTACCACCTCGACCAGAAATCACATAGGATTAAATCCTTTAGAAATTTAACAAAGTTAACTAAGTACTAAACTCGGTAAATCATGAAATCCGTTGGGATCGCTTTAAATACGATCTGCAAGACCCAAAACTTGCAGAATTGGTGACTCTAGGTTACCCTAAAGTCTAGAGCCAAACTCATTACCCGTCTGCTCTCGGGACTGAAACGAAACTTCGTATGAGGTCTAAATCGCACATCGGGAGTCCGATTAACACGAAGCTAAGGAACCAGGACCGCCCCACTGGGCTTGACAATCATCTCAAAAATCAGATGATTCCGATGTCCCACGGCCATTATTTTCACTCCGGAGCGAGGGAGTGTGAAAAACACTATTTCCATTCAAGAGAAAATATCTGGAATAGTGATCTGGCACCTTTCGGTTGCACGTCAGTATTAAGCAACCTGACCGTCGGAATCAGACCAAATTACACCCTCGGATTAAGAAAAATTTCAGGAACATTTACATGTACTCAGAAATTCCGATCGTGGCCCACGGACCGTTGAACTGAGAGTGGTCCGCCACGTGCGATCTGGGAATCCGATCGAGTCGAAAACGTAATCCCACGTGGATCCGCAGTGGGTGAGCTTAAGTCTGACGTTTGGCTCAAAGAGGGCCACCAGAACACCCCTTTTGAGCTTGGAAATTGGCGAAATGCCTATGTAAGCAGTTGCCCTTGAACCTGAGTCTATTTGGGAAGGTTTGTGGCTATAAAAGGGGCTTAGAACAGCCCCTCTCACAGCCATACGAATTTGGGTTAAAACCCTAAGAGAGAAAGAGAGAAAAGAGAGAGAACTTGTGGAGATCGAAGCCGATCTTCCTCCTGCTGCTTCCACCTCTCCCACGGCCTACACCGCGCTATTCCAAGAGGTTTCCCGGCGGTTTCCACCCCATTTGAAGGTAAGAAACCCTAACCCTAGGTCTGATTTGAGCCTAATTAGTGATAGGTTAAGGAAAGACTAATCGAATGCGATCTTTAGGCTAAGAAACTCCCGTATACGGAAGCACCAACCTTCTTGCTGATTCGTTGGAATTCCAAGGGCTGAGGTGAGGACTTTAAGCGTATAAGTTACGGTTTTCAACGCTTTCAATGACAGATAATGATAGATTCATGATCTGCATGCAAATGCACATGTACAAAGTGCTTTCCGTTTCCTGTTTCGATTAGCGATAAAGATTATGGAATTTTACATACTCTTGATATACGTAGAAATACCGTATACGTATTTTTGTTGAGAAAATGTTTGACATGTTTATTTAATGTTTGATTATATCATGTGTGGATAAAATACTAGTTTGGCGAAAGAGATCGCGAAAATATATGTTCATGTGTAAATGCCATGTATGTCGAAATTGCGTATTCTAGAAATCCCGCATACGTGCGGATTTTGGATATGTAATTGTAATGATTATTTGCTGTATGAATACGATATACGCGGGAAAAATACTCCCGGGGCTTAGGGACAGCCCAATCACGAACTTGCCTAACATACGTCATGTATGTTGGAAACGTGTATTCTAAGTGTTTGTGTATGTGCATGTAGGTGTACATGTGCATGTACTAGTGCCCTAGATAGGCGCTGATATGGATTCTCCAACTCCCTTAGAGACATGTAGGATCCCCTCCATGCGGTGGTTCACCGCAACCACTTAATTGTAGTGCACACACAATTCTATCCCTATGGGGATAGTGCCTCAGTACATGCATTACAATATGCTTTATAACATGCTTCTCAACATGCTTTGTAACATGCTTTACTTCATGTCTTACTTTATGCTTTATAACATGCCGACTAACATGCTTGTATTGCTTGGTTACCATGCTTTACTTCACATGCTAGTGATAAAAACTGTTTGAGTTTGGGACTATGTTTATAGTCCAAACACTCGGTACCAGACTTGTGATTGTGGCTGAGATTCATGTCGCCACAAAGGACGGGTCCGGCGAACCCGAGTCGTACTTCGGTTGGCGATAGTGGTTGGCCACGCGGAGTGCTTTTGCGCTCCATATCGCTCAACTTGTGGTGCGCTCGAGCTAGTCAGGCTCGCCACTTGAACCGAAGTGTAGTTGTGTTTCACCTTGTTTGGTCGCTACTGCTTGAACCTAGGGTACCAAACTTACCAGTGGTGATTCCTGTTTAACCATGGTACCTAGATCCGCTAAGACGCATGAGCCGGGCATGGTGGTATGGGACACCGTGGTCGAGCTGTCGGCCTATGCTGGGGCCATGTGCCTCCCCGTAGTGACCATTGCGCAACTATCTCGTGAGCCGAATACGGTGGTATGGGACACTGTATTCGAGCTGTCGATACTTCGGCGAGAGCCGAGTACGGTGAGATCTGTGCTCGTGCTGACGGGCGACGAGTCCTCCGTGGTATCATCGAGTGTACTTTAAGTATCTGTGATTGGCCACGAGCCTTTCACAGTAACTAGAGTGTGAGTTGAGCCGAGTACGGTGAGACCTGTACTTGAGCTGACGGCTAGTGATTGAGCCGAGTACGGTGAGACCTGTACTCGAGCTGACGGCCAGCAATTGAGCCGCATACGGTGAGATCTGTATCCGCGCTGACGGGTGACAAACCTGTTGCGATGCCATCACTAAGCTTCTCAAACCATAACATCGTATGAGAATAACTAGGATTGACGACCCTAGAATGGATCATGTTGGGAATGATACAAGGGAGGTACCTTAGTTTCCCAATACTGCTGGTTGAAATGGACTAATAATAATTTGGTAATCATGAACATCATCGCACCGCATGTGCTTTGTAGATGTGGCGCACTGAGGGAGTTAAGCATTCGCGAACGTAAGATGATGTCGCTTGAGGGTGGTTTGGCAAGGGCATACAGCATCATGTCATATCATTTTTGCATTTAACAAGAGTAGTTAGAAATGCTTGATTTGTACTGCTTTATCATTACTGCTTGGTTGATTTGATAACATGTTAACTTATGCATTATTGTTCCACTGAGTTAGCTACTCACTCCCACGTTACGGGACGGTGTTGTACACACCAACCAGACTCTGTTGCAGGATTAGAGGGCGCCTTGGTTCAGGAGCCAGAGCCCGACGTTGATGAGGACCAGGAGGAGTTCTCTTTCATGCAGTATTCTGACGGCTACGCCTAGGCCGGCTGCATCGCGGGACTTTTGGGGCCTCTT
Source organism: Magnolia officinalis (assembly GCA_021015155.1). Lineage (NCBI taxonomy): Eukaryota > Viridiplantae > Streptophyta > Magnoliopsida > Magnoliales > Magnoliaceae > Magnolia > Magnolia officinalis. The sequence goes on from JAJHSJ010000001.1 coordinate 60,368,397, forward strand.
TTGAGGATGTATTTTGGGTTTTTAATTTACAAACTTTACATGTATATTGGTGCTCAGCTAGTACTCATACTCTGAAGTTCAGAAAATTTTGTTACTTTACATACTTGTATATAAAATTTCAGTCTTCCGCTGTTTTTAAATGCAATTGAACTGGAGTATGAATTACTGTTTTGGTTTAATCTCATTCATGTTTATTGCGCTAACTCAGACAACATTTAAACGACATTGTGTATGTTGCATAAGTGATGCGTTGGAACTCGGGAGTTGAGTTCATACTCGACCCCCGAATTTCAGGGCGTTACAGTGGTGTTGATGGTGTGGGGTAGTGTAGAAGATGGAAGTTTGGGTGGTGTGTATTGGAAACTACACAAAGGAGTTAGTCACCTTGGAAAACGTGCTCTCGACACTAGGTGGGCCACATGATCATGATCAAAGGACTAGAAATGAAATGCCTACAACTTATGATCTACACATCGGATGGGTACACGGGACGCGGCATCTAAACCGCAGCGACGATGCGAACATGATGGCATATGTTTCGGGTCAATCTGAGTCAGGTCGACGTGATCGGACTTGAGGATGACTGCAAGCACTATCTAAGGGTCGCGGGTCACTAGGATTTGACCGGTATAACCACAGGACCAAGAAAAATATAATGCACACATATACACACACATGCATTCAGGTCGAGTCTTATAACCCTCCCCACTAACAAAGAATTTCATCCTCGAAATTTACCAAATATAGCACAAAATGAAAGGCAAAACACCACCATCATATAGCAATCATCAAAGAGAAGGCAATGCATACAATCATATATCAATTAATCATCAAACAAATGGTGATAACGCTCTCTAATCTTGGCCTCGCGTTCCCAAGACGCCTCGGTCTTCGAATGATGACCCCACTGCACCTTCACCAAGGGAAAGACCTTGGTCCTGAGAACCTACTCCTTCTGATCAAGAATACGAATCGGCTGCTCAATGTAAGAAGCATCCTCAAGGACCTCGAGGGGCTGGCAATCAATCACAGGAATGGTGTCTGACCCATACTTCTGTAACATAGAAACATGGAACACATCGTGGATCGTGGATAACTCAGAAGGTAAGGCAAGCTTGTAGGCCACAGCGCCCATGCACTCGGTAATCTCAAAAGGTCCAATAAATTTCAGGGCAAGCTGGCCCTTCACACCAAATCGAACCACGCCTTTCATAGGTGAGACCTTGAGATATACCATGTCCCCAACTGCAAACTTAAGGGGTCGACGCTGACGATCAACAAAACTCTTCTGCCGGCTCTGAGCTGTGCGTATTATCTGCCTGATATCATCAATAATCTCTAACGTCCGCTGCACAAGCTTGGGACCTAGGAGACAACGCTCTCCAACCTCGGTTTAACAACTAGGAGATCTACATGGTCTACCATAGAGTGCCTCAAAAGGAGTCATACCGATAGTCGCCTGATAGCTATTGTTGTACGCGAACTCGGCGAGGCGCAAATGCTCATCCCAACTGCCCACAAGGTCGATCACACAGGCTCTAAGCATATCCTCAAGGATCTGGTTGACCCTTTCAGTCTGCCCATCCGTCTACGGATGATAAGCGGTGCTGAGATGCAAAGTAGACCCCATCACCTACTGGAAACTCCTCCAAAACTGAGATGTAAATATGGAGTCTCAGTCAGAAATGATCGAAACTGAAATGTCGTGCAGTCTCACTACCTCCTCAATGAAGATCCTCGCCATCCAATCCATAGTACAGGAAGCACGCATCGGATTGAAATGAGCCAACTTCATCAGACGATCGACGACAACGCAAATGGTATCATGACTACACTGAGTCCTCGGCAAACCCGTGATGAAATCCATCGACACATGCTCCCACTTCCACACTGGAACGCTCAACGGCTGAAAGGGACTAGGGGGTCTCTGGTGAACGGTCTTGACACGCTGGAATGTATCAAACTCGGCCATGAAGCTAGCAATCTGGCGTTTCATCCCCGACCAAAAGTACTGCCTCCTCATATCTCTGTAATCTTCGTGGAGCCCGGGTGAATAGTAATCTCGATCGGTGTGCCTTGGTCATCAAATCACAACGCAACTCTGGCACGTCCGGGACACACAATTGGCCTCTAAAGCGTAATCCACCATAGGTACCAATCTGTCAGTCTGACTGCTTCACAGATGCAGCCTCTGCTCGATACTCCTGAAGTGACTCGTCCGTCTGCTGAGCCTCGATCACCCTAGCAACCAAAGAGGGTTGAATCGACAAGCTCGAAAGTTGAACCATAGAAAAATGCAAATCGAACTCAAAGTCAAACTCCAAAATATCCTTAAACATCTGCCACTGTCGAACCATCATCTGTGCGACCAGGCCTAGTGGCTGACGGCTGCGCGCGTCCGCCACCACATTCGCCTTACTCAGGTGGTACTGAAGGTCGAAGTCATAATTTTTCAATAGCTCCATCCATCGCATCTTACGCATATTCAACTCGGACTACGAAAATAGATACTTCAAGCTCTGAAGATCTGAGAAGAGCTCGAACCTAACCCCATAGAGATAATGCCTCCACACCTTCAGTGCGAAGACAACTGCTACTAACTCCAGGGGTAGTTCAGCTTATGGACCTTGAGCTGGCGGGAGGCATACGCCACTGGCTTCCCGTGCTACATCAGGGCAGCACCCAAGCCAACTCTGGAGGCATTGGTAAATACAACAAAACCCTCACTCCCATCAGGAAGAGTGAGAATAGGAGCGGATGTGAGGCGGTCCTTCTACTCCATAAATGCCTCCTCGCATGCGTCACTCCAAACAAACTCAGTGCCCTTCCGCGTTAACCAGGTCAGCGATGCTGCAATACAAGAAAAACCCTCGATAAACTGATGATAATATCCTGTCAGATCAAGGAAGCTAAGGATCTCGAACGTGTGGACTAGCCCCATTAACACACTGCATCAATCTTCGAGGGGTCCACCGCGACACCCTCCCTCGTCACCACGTGACCGAGGAACTTCACCTCCTCTTGCCAGAACTCGCACTTCTTCAGCTTCACATATAGCTGGTTGGCACAGTGGGTCACTAGCACAATCTGCAAGAGCTCTATATGGTCCTCCTAGGTACTCGAATACACAAGAATATCATCAATAAACACCACCACGAACTGATCGAGGAAGGGTCGGAAGACCGCATTCATCAGCTGTATAAATCTGGAGGGCACATTGGTTAGTCTGAACGACATAACCAAGAACTCAAAGTGACCGTAGCGCGTCCGGAATGTTATCTTCGAAATGTCCCCCTATCAGACCCGAATCTGATCGTAACTAGACCACAAGTCTATCTTGGAAAAGAACTGCGCACCTTGCAGCTGATCGAACAAATCATCTATATGGGGAAGCGGGTATCGGTTCTTAATAGTAACTCTGTTGAGCTCTCGGAAATCCACACAGAGCCTCAACGAGCCATCCTTCTTCTTCACGAACAATACAGAGGCTCCCCAAGGTGAACTGCTGGGACGAATAAAACCCAACTCCCGGAGCTCATCCAACTACTCCCGCGGTTCCCTTAACTCCATCGGTGCCATCCAGTAGGGGGCTTTCGAGATAGGCGCAGTATCGAGCACCAAATCAATATGGAACTCAATCTGCTGACGCGACGGCAAACCCGGGATCTCGTGGAACACATCTGGGTACTCTAAAACAACTGGCAGTTACTCAATACACCCTACCACAGAATCCTCGATGACACAAGCCAGTAAACTAGACAACGGATCTCCTCTAGGCTCGGCAACGAACTGGAACACTGGCAAGTCCAGAATATGAAGCATCACTATCCTCTCGGCACAGTCCAAGACAGCATAATACTTAGCAACCCAGTCCAGACCCAAGATAACATTGAACTCCGCCATCCTCAATACAAATAAGTTGGCAAGAAAGAACATCTCGCCCACCAGCACCAGGCAAGAAGGGCAATGACGGCTCAACACAACAGACTTCCCTATAGGAGTTGAAACAGCCAAGGCCTCAGACGCAGACTCCGATGGAATACCGATCAATCGGCAAAACTGCTCGACCATGAAGGAATGAGAAACACCGGAATCTAACAAGACATGGGCAATGCAAACAGAAACAAGAAGAATACCCTCGACAACTTCGTCAGTCGATAACTGCGGGTCCTGGCCCTGCGCCTATTACGCGGAATAGAATCTGCCCTGAGCTGGCAAAGGAAGCAAGCCTGAAGACTGCAGATCCTGAGTCTGCGCTTGCTGAGCGGCGATGTATACTCGACCCAAAGACTGGGGAGGTGCATATCCCATCGGCTGCTACTGTTGTCTCTGCTGCTGTTGTGGCTGCTGTGGAGGCCTGCCTGGCTGCCTCTGCTGCTGAGGAGGAGGCCTAGGAGTGGGAACCTGATGTTGCGCTCACTGCTGATGCTGCTGCTGCTGACGCTGAGGAGGATGAGGAGGAGGCAACTGCGGTGGCCTCTGCTACTGCAAGGGGAGAGGGCAATCACTCCTCCGATGCCTAGTCTGCTCACAACCATAATAAACACCCAAAAAAGGGCCAGAAGATGGAGCGGTTGGCTACGCTGATGATGATGAAGCTCTATCTGTCACGCCCCAAACCCGGAAATCGGATTCACAGGAATCCCGATCGCCGAATCTGGTGCCGACAGCCTCCGTAGTACCCCATTCTCGGCTCCTAGCGTCCATACGTCAGATTCCGATCCTGGGATCCTACAAGGAGGATTTGCAGTGTGATTTTTTTTTTACTGGAGCATAACCAAGAGCATAACCAAGTCACAAAACAACATCACCACATATCCACTATATCAAAAACTTTAAGTACAATGCGTATGAAAGGAAAATACAGTATAATGAAAGTAACAGAAACTCCAGAAGTCTGCTGCACACTCCAAGCTCAACGCTGCTGCAACCTATCGTCACCTGCATGCATCTATCGTGCATAAGCTTATAGAAAGCTTAGTGAGTGGTGAAAGTGTGTGCACAAGGTAAGTGCCATGTAAGCAATATCAGAGTAATCAGAGTAATCAGAGTAAGCGGAAATACTGACAAGCCCATAAGTCATACAATATCAGGGTACACAATGCAAATCAGTTATGCAAATGAGGAGTCAAAATGAGTCAAGATTAGATACCAAAGATACGATGTTCTAAATCATACAATATAGAAATAAGTGAAAATATACTGATAAGTCTATGAGTGCGATCAGCCGTACCAAGGCTATGCGATGTAAGGTATGAGTACTAACGACCATATCAATGCAGAAACATGACAACCCAAAAATGATAAGTACTGCACATGCAATGTAATATGCGGTGCGAATGAAATGACCAAGCTGGAGTGAAGTCGGGATGATAGTACGTAGTATCGCTGGCTACGGGGTCCACCACAAGGACTTCTATCCAAACCAGTCCCATACCTAAATTTGGATAGTCAGACTCAACGTGGTAAACTCCTGATCTCAGGTTAGTCGCGCGCCCCAACCGAAATCCTGGCCATGCGAAGGTACACAGCAATTAGTTGCGCACCACCAACCCGAGTGGATAGTGAATGAAATGAATGCGTGAGTATGCAACTTCTACTCAATAAGTCCACATATCAGTACGGTTCCTCTCTGGGAAATCACCGGGGTCTATTACACTCCAAACCAGATTGCCGCCCCATCGCGCGCAACAAGGTGAGTGGAAGAGACCTCACTATCTGCCTGCCAATATCGGGCCCGGCTCGTCGATAGCGGACCCATTCCTCGAGCTGGTCAGACTCAGCCTAGCATTGCCCCCCCTCTCTCGGGCAGGTAAGGCCATACCCCCTTCCAACCGACCAAGACACAGTGGGAGATGCGGCCTAACGGTACATGGCCCTCATGCGCTCATGCATCCACTCGGTCTAGACGTTGGAGCAACCTCTGGAACCAAGAGGGTTTAGGGACTTTCACCCAGGGATATCTATAGCACCCCATGTAGAACAGATTTCCGGTGTCCCGTCTGGCCATCCACGATATGCCTGTGGAGGCTACGGCCCTGATGTCGCTAGGGCACACAATGCAAGATGCATGAGCCATACAATCCAATCATGCATCAATCATGCGCATACCGTGCGCTCAAGTGAGATAACCTCTGCCTATCAGGAAGTCTCATAACAATCTGCCCAATGTCATATGCAATGGTCAACCACATCTCATAACAAACATGCAGATGATGCGTATGGGCATGTATCATGATGCTATGCAGTCACATACTCATATCGGTATCAATAACCGGTATCAACATCGGCCTCGACAATGTGGACATTTAACCAACATTGCCCCCAAGAAATGGCTCACACAAAGCCAAACATACAATGGGCCCATGACCTCACACAAGGGCCTAATATATAACACATTGGGCCTTACTTAAGGGTCATATATACACAACGGGTGGGCCCTGTTCGTGGGCTTTAAATACATGACATGTGGGCCCTACACATGGGTCTCGAATACATCAAATGGGCCATGCATCATGGGCCTAATACATATCACAATGGGCCTTGCCCATAGGCCACGAATACATCACAGTGGGCCCCAACTATGGGTCGCATATGCATCATATAGGTCTCGACAATCGGCCTCGGCCTCAACAATCGAATTGACACTCGGAATCGGCCTCGATACGCGGCCTCGACAATCGGAATCAGAATCGACGATCGACATCGACATCGATAATCGGCCTCGGCAATCGAAATCGACTTTGATACTCGGTTTTCGACAGATCAGAATCGGCCTCGATACTTAGCCTCAACGATCAGAATCGGCATATACAATCGGCCTCGACAAATCGAAATCATCGGAATTGGCCTTGATACACGAAATCGATCGATAATCGGAATCGGCAAATCGATCACGTCAATCAGAATCGGCAATCGGTCACGACAATCGCACCGATCGATAGTCGGAATCGGTAACTCAGTCACGTCAATCGGAATCGGCAATCGGTCAAGATAATCAGAATCAGCAAATGGGTCACGACAATTGCACCGATCGATAGTCGGAATCGGTAAATCGGTCGCGTCAATCGAAATCGGCAATCGGTCAAGGTAATCAGAATCAGCAAATCGGTCACGGCAATCGCACCGATCGATAGTCGAAATCGGTGAATCGGTCACGTCAATCGAAATTGGCAATCGGTCAAGGTAATCAGAATTAACAAATCGGTCACGGCAATCGCACCGATCGATAGTCAAAATCGGCAAATCGGTCACGTTAATCGAAATCGGTAATCGGTCAAGGCAATCAGAATTAACAAATCGGTCACGACAATCGAAATCAGTAATAATGGGCTGAACAAGGCCTAAGGGAATGTCACAACGAGGACATCTAACCATCATTGCCCATCAATATGGACATCTAACCAACATTGCTCCCAAGGAGTGGCCCACATAAGGGATTCATCGCAACGTAATGGCCACATATACATCACATCGGGCCTCGCCCATGGGCCTTGAATACACCAAGTGGGCCACATTAATGGACCGCACCAATAGGCCTCCAATACACAACAGGCGGCCCTGCACATGGGTCGTTCACATGGGCCTAATATATATATCAAGTGGGCCCTGAAAACTAATGGACGGCCTGAAGGTAAAACACTTACATCATGTGGGGTCCATGTCCTAATGATGGTGTGGATAGAAACATACATCGAGGCAAGCCCTATATGATTTAGACGGTCAGGATGAAACACATGAGGTGGGCCACACCAGTGGGCCGGTCTTACGGAATGTGGACCCAGTCTTGGTGGACCATCCAATGGTTGAACGGCATGGATAAACATATACATCATAGAATGTCTAGTAGGTTGCTGGACCGTCAATCCTGCTGGACCGCTAACCCCACTTGGGCATTTCTAATAATGAACGGTCTAGATAAACATCTACAAGGTGGGTCCCACAAGAGTGTGGGCCACTTGGGAAGAGGGTCAGCTGCTGACCTTCCGCAAACATCACAGTGGACCCCAGAAAATTCTAAGATTAGGCGCCAGTCCCTACTGCTGTTGCTGTGAGGAACGGTTGAGATTTGGATTTGCCTCACTCCAGGTTCATAGCTTTTAAGAAAAATTGGTATGGACGGTGTAAATGTAACACATCATGGTGGAGCAGGACAGCACTTGTCCGAGTAGTACAACACTGTCGTGGATGAAACCAAACAACACGGTGTGGCCCACAACACTGTCCATACACGTTCAGCAAATGGACGGACAGTGCGGAGTAACACATCCAGAGAGGTGGGTCTCACAGAACCCATTGACGAGAAAATGACCACTGTAGACAAAAAAAGAACCTTTTATCCAGCGGTTTTTATGAAGGAATGCAAACTTAAGTTACCAACTTAGACTAGCACGTGCGGACAATGATTTTGGAGGGCGAACCTACCCCTCCTTTTCACTGCGAAGACGAAAGCTGACGCTCCTCCAGCTGAGAGTTGTACGAACGGCTTAGGAGAGATCAAAGTTACATGGCCCACAGCTATGTATTTATTATATCCACAACGTTCATCCATATTTCGAGATCATTTCGGAGCATTATAAAAAAAAATAAATCATATCCAAAGATCAGCTGGACCACACCACAAAGAGCAGCGGGGAAATTGATTTTCACTGTTAAAAATTTTGTAGGGCCCGCTATAACATTATTTTCCATCCAATCCGTTGATAACGTCACACGGACTTGGATTGAAGAGGAAAAACAATTTCATAATGATCCAACGCTTCTGTGACCCAGAAAGTGTTCCAATGGTAGTAGTTTAATCCCTCACTGTTTACTATGATGTGAGCCACCTGAGCATGGATGTGGTGGATCTTTGGAGGAGACCCACTTCAGGAAGGGGCCCACCCAATTAACGGGTTGGATGACAATTATACATCATGGTGGGGCCCACGGCTAGAGCCGTGGGTTGCCAACGTCCGTCCGCCGTCCGAGCGCAGGCAGCTGCTGCCTTCTGACAGCAGCAGCGTTGCTGTTTTCATCTGATTTTTTTTTTTTTTTAAAACACGTTTTACTGTGGTTTTCCATAGGTGGGGCCCACATAAAGGAGATCCGATCCGTCGATTAGATTTCTGGGCTCGAGACAATTCAAATGAGTCCAATTATAGTATTTTTCGACATACAAAACATCACAGTGGGCCTTAACAGTATAAATCACTCAAAATCACCATTTCCCGTATTATGGTCCGCTAGAGATCCGGATTGGGCCCATTTTTTTGGCTCAACGCCTAAAATGATCCGCTGAATGGAATGGACGGTGTGGATTGAATTCATTCAGCAAGGTGAGGCCTGCATAAGTAGCCCACCCAAAAAGCATAAAATCTAAGTACTCTTCTCTCTGCTTTTTTTTTTTTTTTTTTCTTCCTTCCTTACAGCGAGTACACCTCACTGTCCAGTGAGCACGTCCAGCGTCCCTGGACGCTGGACGGACGGTGTTTATATGCCATTCATCAAGGTGGGTCCCACGTGTGGGGACCACAGCTGGTGGTCCCACTCCTGGACATGGCCCACTTGGCTTGGGTAAATCTGATATTTGTGTATTTTCCCAACATCAAAGGGTAGGCTCACGTGATTTGGTCGGCCATGGGTCCACTTGATGGACGATTTGGACGGTTGGGACACCATAAACACTCATCATGTGGGCCACAAAATAATCAAAGGAATGAGGGAGAGAGAGAGAAGCACCCACCTTTGATCTTCTTGGATTTCTTCTTCCATCAACGCATTTTAAGGCTCCAATGGTTGAGATTCAACGGCTAAGATCGGCTTTGAGGGATTGGATTGGATGGTAGAGAGTGGCCACACAAAGCTCCTCCCATGGAGAGCTATGGACGTGGGTTGCTTGGAGAGGAAAATGAGAGAGAGAATGAGAGAGAATGAGATGATGGGAGAGGAGTAATGGTGAGTGATGTGAGTAGGTACTTTGTTGTAAGAAAAGGTTGACTTTTGGGTATGGTGGTTGTACTTGGGGATGGGTGTGAGTAATGGTGAGTGATGGGAGTGTACTTTTGACAAGTGAAGTGATTGATGTGATGGATTTGATAGATTCTCTTGGGATTTGCAACGCGTGGTGTTTTCCTCGAACTGAACGCTGGCCCACATCTCCTGGCCTGGGTATCGGGTCGGCACGCGAGTCGCAACATCGGAACCGCGGCGACAGCGCAGTCGCACTGGTATACGTCTCGGGTCGAGTCGACCCAGATATGTAGGACTCGGCTTGGGATCGTGCGCAAACGCCGGTAACAGATCGCGGGTTCTCGGAATTCGACCGGGAACCGCGGAAGCCTATGGAATGGTACGGTCTAAGATTCGGGGCTTACACTATCTGTGCTGCAGGCTGCCTAAACTCGGATCTGCCTCTCCATCTCTGCTGACGGTACTGTTGGGGACTGCCGGCTGGTGATCTCCTCTTCCAGTCTCCACTGGAACTCTGCTCTCGCGATCTCTAGGTCATAACCCAGTCCTCCTCATAAACCAATGCTCGATGGACGACCTGATCGAACGCCTCCAAGCAATATCCCACCACACAGCTACGAAGAGCGGGACACAAGCTGCTCACAAAATGGCGAGCCCTCCACTTCTCGTCATCGACGAGGTAGGGGGCGAATCGGGAAAGTTCTACAGAAAGGGCCTCATACTGGGATACCGTCATATCACCCTGAACTAGGGTCTCAAACTCTATAGCCCTCTGCTCCTAAACATGATCGGGAAAGAACTTCTGGTCAAAGTGGACCATGAATTCCTTCCAAGTCCAGAAAAAATCGGGCCCAATCATCCTCGACACAGATGACCACTAATGCCCGGCCTCGCCCTGAAGAAGAAAGGTAGCTAAGGAAACTCGCCGAGCAGCCGAACACTGCATAGTGTTAAATATCCTCTCAATCTCTGTGCATCATGCCTCAGCGGCAGAAGGGTCAGGCTCACCCCTGAACCTTGGGGGATCATGCTGTCAGAACTCACGAAAGATTGCGCTTGCACGCGGCAGGTCAGACTGCACAGGAACCTTAGCGGTATCAGGCTGATGGGTCTGCAATGCAGCAATGACTGCTTGCATCAACTACTGGAAATGCTCAACACCGACTGGAACTGTCAGAAACACGGGAGCGGCACTCGCCTTAGGCATAGGCATGGGTGCGGCTGAAGGAGCTGGAGCCTCTGCAACAGGAACAATAGCCTCAGGCTGAGGAATAGGCGCTACAGGGGGTGGAATTGGGACCTCAGGAGCTGGGTCCTCAATAGCGGGAGCTGGATGCGCTCGGGTAGAATGAGTCGCTGGAGCAGGATGAGAACCATAGCTAGGGGCACCACAGCCACGAGCACCCCACTTAGGAGGCATCGTCTATAGAAGAACAAGGACGACGACGCATAAGGTCAGAAAATTGCAAGCTCAAATGAAAGGGAGGCTCGCGGGACACTACTTGTCCTAAGCTCGCAGCAGATAAGCAATGTTATTCTAAGTCTTTCCAAAATTACTTGTTATTCTCTAATACCAACTCCTGTCATGCCCCAGACTCGGTAATCGGACTCACAAGGAACCTGATAGCTGGTTCCGGCCGTAATAGCCTCCGTAGCACCCCATTCTCGGCTCCTGAGGCAGGATTCCGATCCTGGGATCCTACAAGGATGATTTCATATCACAATTCCACTCCAGTAAAGCATACCCAAGATCATAACAAGTAAATCTCAGAAATAAACCAAGGAACACACTACAAAATCCACTATGAATTTAAACTTTACAAGTACAAGATTCAAAAGGAAATACATAATATAGAAAGAGGGAAGAAAGGTCTGCAACAAGTCCTCAGCTCACGCCAACCAAATCCACCACTCCTCCGCTACTGCGCTAACCTAAGATCTCCTGCATGCATCAATCGTGCATAAGCTTATAGAAAGCTTAGAGGACGGTGTAAGGTGTGTGACAATGGTGCTCAGAAGAAAATAAGGGAGGATGCAGAAGGAAACATGAATAATACCAATACCACTAGTCGTACTGAGGCCAAGCTATGAATGCAGTAAGCCGTACCAAGGCTATGTAATGCAATACATGAGTACTGGGTGCCAGACCAAGGCGATGCAATATAAGGCTTATGATGCAAATGCAATGCAAAGTAATGTCAGTCCTCATATCCAATCCACATATCAAGTACAATTCCATCATAAGGAATCCACTGGGGTCAAGTACACTATAGGATGACTGACGCTTTACGGATCCGCACAGTCAAACAAGCATAGGAGACCTCACTACCTGCCTATGGACAGCCAATCACCAGCGAGGCTTGACGGTGGCGGACCTACTCACGAGCTGTTTAGACTCAACCTAGTAATGCTCACTCACTCAGGCGGATAAGGCCACATTCCATCTTAACCAAGTACACGACAGTGGGAGACGCGGCCTAACGGTGTAAGACACTCGGGCGCTCATAATTTCCACTCGGTCACGGCGTTGAGGCGTCTTCTAAGTAGCTTGACGGTTTAAGGGCTTTCACCCAGGGATATCGTATACATCCCAAATGCTCAAATAATATATTTTCAGTGTCCACATACAGCCATCCACGAATATACCTGTGGAGGCAAGGCCCTGGTGAAGCAAGGGCGATAATATCCATGAGATGTGATGTCAGATGCATGAATCACGTATACCAATCATGCATGACCCCACACTAATGCAATGCAACCACACAATGATGCACATGGGTCATGAGGGTGAAATAGGTGTGCCATACGGCGATGATGACGTGGAATACACTCCTCCTTCCCAAGGAGGGATCAAGTCTAGGCACTTAGATAGATCCTCTAAGGAGACATCCTCTAGTGGGGGTCTAATAGTTTGGGTTAGCCCACAAAGCTAAGAAGAACAAGACATAAGCATGAAAGGATAAACAGTCCTAGCAAGGGTCTATGGTGGACCTTTACCCACTAATAGAGAACCTATGGGCCTACCTTAGGATCACCAAGGAGGACATTCAACCCCAACTGGTTCCAAGAGGTAGCCCGCCTAAAATTAAATACGAATCAAGGCCCAAGGCCTATAAAAATACATGGGCCTAGTGGGCAAACATACAAAGCCCAACTATAGGCAATATTGTGGGCCCATAAGCAAGGTTTGGGCCCAATCGTAAAGGTCATAAACCCACATATTGTAGTGGGCCTGATGGGCAACCCGTTATTCCAACCATATGGGCAAATCCTTAATCTTAAATCAAGTGAATCGGGCCTTACAACTTGGCCCAAGTAAAAGGTTAATTTAGCGGGCAACCAAAGGCCCAACTACTTGTGTAATTTGGTCCACAAACCCATCACAATAATATAGAAAATATACGCCCAAGGGTCAAATGGGCCTATCAGGAAAGTTCCAGCCCAACAAGGCCTAAAGAGTCCAACAATTAGCTAAAAATATGGACGCAATAAAACCCAACAGGGGTGGGCTTCAAATGTGCACTAATTAAGCCCAAAAATACTGAAGGAAGATGGCAAGATATATGTACAAAACATCCTTAAATCTGGTGGACCATATCGCCCCTAAACAAAATTTATGGGCAACTACTTTGGGCCTATTGCTGAAATTCCAGCCCACTCACTTTCTGGGCCTGCTAGAGCCCAATAATAATTAATTTATATAAATAATTTGTTCCCTGGTGACCCACACATGTCATAGTGGGTCCCACCAGATGAAAGGAGTGGATACAACACACATATCAAGTGGGCCAGCTACTGGACTAGAGGTCCAGCTGCAGCCCAATATGGCTGGAGTCCTAGGGTGGACGGTCTTGGGGCCATGGACGGTTGCCCCTAAAAGGCATCAAAGTGGGCCCCACATGTGGACGTCCCATTGGGAGGTGGGCCACGTCTATGAGGGCACAATATAGAGGGACGACATAGATAAAACCATACATCAAGGTGGGCCAAAACGTGGTGGACGACTAGCACATGGCTGGACGCCAGCCCAGCTGGGACGTCCAGCTATGGCTGCCAGTCTAGCAGCAATACACCCCTATTTGGGTGGGAAAAGGGTGGCTCACACACCTAAGATGGGTCCCAACATGATGGGCCACAAAATGGGCCAATAAGGAAGCCACAAACCCAAGCAAAACATGAAGCAAACACACAGACAACAAGGTTGGAAAACAAAATTTGCTGCATAACAATGTTGTTGTCCACTCCAATGTACACCCATTAGAGTGGGCCTTGACTTGCCTAGAAGGGGAGGAATGAGTGGCCAATATTTTCCCTATAAAATACAGCAAAGTAGGGTCCACAAAAAGGGACCCACTACTCAAAGAATCAAGCTGAAATTTGTGTTTTCCCTTCAACCAACTTGGTTGGACGGTCCAAAAAGGTGGACCGTCCACCCCTATGAGCCTGCACTTTTAGGTGCATTTGAATGGACAAATGGTGGTGGGCTTCTACATACTCCAAGGTGGGGTCCACTCCTCCAAAAGACACCCCACATCAGGGAGAAAAGGGATCAAATACTTGGTTAAATCCCATGCCAAAAATCAGCAACATTAGTCCAAGAAAAACAGTCTAGAATTTCTGGACAGCCATATATGGCTGGACATACCAGCCCATATCTGAAAATATACATCAAATCAAGGGTAGTGTGGCCTACCTTAGTGGGCCCCACTAATGTCCAGATCATAAACTCAAGCCAAAATCCTTTCCATGCATCATATAGGCAGCAAGTAGGACACCCAAAATCTTGGTGTAGGTGGTATGGGCGTCTCAACATTATTGGATTTTTTGGACGTCCCATGCCCTCCAAATGGGCCACACACACTCATCAGGGAAAAATAAGGAAAGAGAATGAGAGAGAAGAACAATCCCGCCATAGGGATAGGGCTCCGCCACTATCGAGCCCTCCTAAGAACAATCACACCCACACATCTTCATTAATATACAAGTTACAACATGGAGCTAGCACATGCATGTCCTTTAATCAAAATGGATGGTTGGAATACCATTCCCACCATAATGCTAAGGTCTAGATGACCCATCATGCTATGAAATTAGAGGAAACCACCATGATGGGGTCCATAGAGGAAAACCCCATGCATGGGATATGCATGCATAAGGTAGGCCTTTTGGCCACACCTATGGGAATGTTTGGGATCTCCACCAATGATTGGTGGGTCCTACACTTCCCTCATGAAAGAAATAAGAGATCTAAGCTATGGAATTGAAATTCTACATTCTAGAGGAATACCCACCTTGGATCTCTACCAAACTCAAGCTTCAAGCTCTTAATGCACCATGGAAGCAAGATCAATGGGTAAGATGGGTTTGGGATGGATGGATGGGGAGGAAATGGGAGAAAAGAGGGCTGGAATATAAGAGGATGGTGGGGACGTCCCACCCTCTTGCTAGAGAGAGAATGAAAAGAGAGAAGGGAGAAATGAGAGGGAGAGAAGAGATAGAGAGGTGTTGTAGAAAGTTCATCATTACAAAAGGCTTGAAAAGAGCAACCATCATGCTCTCTCTCTAGGGAAGGGAGGCTTGGGTTAGAGAGCTCATCATGGGCTAGCAAAATAAGGGCTATATAGGGGTTATAGGGTAGGGATGGGTGGTGTTGATGGTGTGGGTAGTGTAGAAGATGGAAGTTTGGGTGGCATGTGTTAGAAACTACATAAAGGGAGTGGGCCACCTTGGAAAACATGCTCTCCACACTAGGGACAAGTGCACAGGACGCGACATCAGAACCACAATGACGATGCCAACATGATGACATAGGTTTTGGGTCAATCCAGGTCGGGTCAACGTGACCGGACTTGAGGATGACCGTAAGCACTATCCGAGGGTCGCAGGTCACCGAAATTCGACCGCTAGGCCCGCAGGACCAAGAGAAACAAAATGCACACACATGCACTCGGGTCGGGTCTTACATTAGGCGGATTCGTTGGATTCCTATAGTTGATTAATCATATTTTTGTGGTTCTTTACTAGTACCAACCACGTATCGGCTCACCTTGAGTGCCAAGGGTTTGTGAGTGACAATGTAAGTTAGTTATATCGACAATTTTTTAGGATTTTTTAGAAATCCAAAATATTGAAAATCTGGGACGTTACAGTAATGTCGGTCTTACAAAATACTGTCGGCCCAACATATGAACATAGGCGGACAATGTTGAGAAGTGGAGCCACATCTGGGGCTGCCCACGACCAGTCGAGGTTGCGCGGATTTCGTGTCGCAAGTCCTTTCGCAACTGGGATGCGAAAAGAGTTCGCAGATTTCGTGTCGCAAGTCCTTTCGCAACTGGGATGCGAAAGGAGTTTCACGGATTTCGTGTCGCAAGTCCTTTCGCAACTAGGATGCAGAAAGGGAAGTTGTCGAAACTATAAATTGGGGTCCCTAGGGCTATTCTAGGTTAAGGTGAATTTTAGGAAATTATTCTGAGGTGTGGGCAAAGGATTTTCTCTGTACTTCCAAGGGAGAGGTTAGTATATTGCCTTGTAATCTTCGTTTCTCTTCATAGTGGAATTTTGCATCCGTGATTTTTTACCCTAGTTTGGGGTTTTTCCATGTATATCTTTTCTTGTGGTTTGTTTTGGATTGCTTTGATCTATTTCTAGTTTATATTTCTTCCTGTCTATCGTTTGTGGGTGAGGCCTTAGATTGGATCTAGGCTCACTGCATTGTTGGCGTGCTGCGCAACAACTGGTATCAGAGCTATTGGTTTAGTTCTATTGGGAGCGATGGCAGAAGATGGGAAACCTAGAATTGAGAAGTTTGATGGTTCAAACTTTACCTTCTGGAAGATGCAGATGGAGGATTATCTGTATCAGAAGGACCTTTATATTCCTCTAGGAGGAAAAGAGAAGAAACCAGAAAAGTTGACAGATGATGAATGGTTTTTACTGGATAGGCTTTAGGAACGATCCGACTCTCTTTGTCTAAGAGCGTCGCCTTCAATATATCCAAGGTAAAAACGACAAAAGAATTAATGGAAGCCCTAACCACCATGTATGAAAAGCCCTCAACATCCAACAAGGTTTATCTTATGAAACAGCTAGTCAACATGAAGATGTCAGATGGTGGGAGCGTGGCTGAACATCTAAACGAGTTCAATACAGTCACGAGCCAGTTGGAATGCGTTGGCATTGCTTTTGAGGATGAGGTCAGGGCATTATTAATCTTATCCAGTTTGCCAGACAGTTGGGATGGTTTGGTGATTGCTGTGAGCAATTCTTCAGGATCGACAAAGCTGAAATTTAATGATGTGGCCGGTCTAATTCTCAGCGAAGAATCTAGAAGGAAGGCATCAGGAGTTTTAAGGGATTTAGGGAATGCTCTAAACGTTGAAGGAAGAGGAAGATCGCTGAACAAAGGAGGCAATAAACGCGGGCGTTCTAAGTCAAGGAATAAGTCCAAGGGACCGAAAGACAAAGACGGGTGTTGGTATTGCGGTAAGAAGGGACACATGAAACGTGATTGCAGGGCGCTCAAGAAACAAGAAGAAAGCTCTCAAGGTAGGAAAGATTCAGTGAATCTGTCTGAGGAGAGCGACACAGAGGTGTTGATCTTGTCTCTTGATGCGAGGAATGAGTCTTAGGTTATAGACTCGGGTGCTTCGTTTCATGCTACTTCGTGTAAGGAAGTTCTGCGTGATTATGTGTCAGGTGACTTTGGGAGAGTCTACCTGGGTGATGATGAGCCGTGCAATATTGTTGGAAAGGGAGATGTTCATGTAAATCAGAAAGACGGAACGATCTTGAAATTGAAGGATGTCAGACATGTACCGAGTTTGAAACATAATCTGATCTCAGTAGGACAGTTGGCTGATACCGGTTATGTGACGACATTCACCAGTGACTCCTGGAAGATCACAAAAGGTGTCTTGGTAAATCTCGAGGTAAAAAGGAAGGTACTTTGTACGTGACTTCAGGATCGTATAGTTCACTAGCAGTCGCATCAACTGGAGTGAATGGGCAATTATGGCATCAGAGGCTGGGACATATGAGTGAGAAAGGGATGAAAGTGCTATTGTCAAAAGGGAAGTTACCAGGGCTGAAGTCTATTGACTTGGAATTCTGTGAGGACTGCGTGTATGGCAAGCAGAAGAGGGTAAGCTTCAAGAAGACGGGACGCGCTCTGTGACGCCCCGTCACTGTGGTCACATGTGGGCGGGCACACATGTGGGGGGGCCCCAAGATGGCTGGCAGGCTACTGTGTGGCTGGCAGGCTACTGTGGCTGGCAGGCTACTGTGCACACAGTGAAAGGTGAAGCTTTGTCCCACATCGGAAGTGCCGTCTGAAGTTGTGGTGGTTATATGTAGAGTTATCACCCTATACTGTATGAGGCCTTTTGGGGAGTCTCCCAAGAACAAAACCGTGCGGGCTGTGCCCAGAGCGGACAATATCATACAGTGTGGGCGTGGGCTGTTACACGCTCCAAAGACACATCTGTTGGAACTTGTACACACTTATGTGTGAGGACCGGCATAGGTATTATCTCTTGGTGGCTCACGTTATTTTGTTACCTTTATTGATGATGCTAGTAGAAAACTGTGGGTCTACTTCTTAAAACATAAATCTGATGTATTTGATGTATTTAAGAAGTGGAAAGTTATGGTAGAAAATGAGACAGGTAAAACAGTAAAGTGTCTCAGATCTGACAATGGAGGAGAGTATTGTGATAAGAGGTTTGAGGAGTATTGTGCAGCAAATGGAATCAAACATCAGAAAATGATTCCAGGGACACCACAGCAGAATGGTGTGGCTGAGCGCATTAACAGGACCATCCTTGAGCGCGCCAAGAGCATGAGGTTTCATGCAGGGTTGCCCAAGACCTTTTGGGCAGATGCTGTGAATACTGCCGCATTTCTCATCAATAGAAGTCCCTCAGCACCATTGGATGGTGGGCTACCAGAAGAAGCGTGGAGTGGGAAAGAAGTGAACCTTGCACATCTCAGAGTGTTTGGTTGCACTTCATATGTTCACATT
Organism: Magnolia officinalis; assembly: GCA_021015155.1. NCBI lineage: Eukaryota > Viridiplantae > Streptophyta > Magnoliopsida > Magnoliales > Magnoliaceae > Magnolia > Magnolia officinalis. Next base: position 60,387,370 of record JAJHSJ010000001.1, read on the forward strand.
GATGCAGAGCACAGAAACAAGCTGGATGCGAAGTCCAGGAGGTGCACGTTTATAGGTTATGGGCAACATGATTTTGGCTACAGGTTCTGGGATGCAGAAAACAGAAAAATCATCAGAAGTAAGGACGTAGTCTTTAATGAAAAAGTGATGCATAAGGACAGTGTGCAGGAAAATAAGGCCGAGAAAAAGGAATTCGTAGAGTTGGAAAAGTTACCGGACATGGGTGTTACAGTGCCACAGGATGAGGCAGAGCCGCATACACCAGTTGTGAGGAGGTCTACTCGGGAGAGGAGACCCATAGTCCGATACTCACCCTCCTTATATTATCTACTACTGACAAATAATGGTGAGCCAGAGTGTTTTGAAGAGGCGTTACAGTCAGATATACGGGTTAAGTGGGAGCAGGACATAGATGATGAGATGGACTCTCTTGAGTCTAATCGTACATGGGAGCTAGTCACTCTACCCAAGGGTAAGAAAGCTCTTCATAACAAGTGGGTTTACAGACTGAAGGAGGAGCACGATGGTTCGAAACGGTACAAGGCCAGATTGGTTGTGAAAGGGTTTCAACAAAAGGAAGGTATCGATTTCACTGAAATATTTTCACCGGTAGTGAAAATGTCTACGATTCGCATGGTCATGAGTATAGTGGCTTCAGAGGACTTACATCTAGAACAGTTAGATGTTAAGACAGCCTTTCTTCATGGGGACTTTGAAGAAGAGATATATATGCATCAGCCGACAGGATACGTGGCACCAGGTAATGAGAACAAGGTGTGCAGACTGAAGAAGAGTCTATATGGCCTGAAGCAGGCCCCGAGGCAGTGGTACAAGAAGTTCGATAGTTTCATGTCGGGAAACGGTTTTAGGAGATGTCATGCAGACCACTGTTGTTACTTAAAGAAGTTTGATACGTCATACATCATCCTTCTTCTGTACGTTGATGATATGCTTGTGACTGGCTCAAGCATGGAGGACATCTCAGATCTCAAAAGACAATTGTTTAGAGAATTTGCAGTGAAGGATTTAGAAGCTGCAAAACAAATCCTAGGCATGAGGATAAAGCGTGACAGGGAAAACAAGAAATTAGTTTTGTCACAGGCAGAGTACATAGCCAAGGTACTTGATTGATTCAATATGGGAGGTGTTAAGCCGGTTAGCACTCCATTAGCCAACCACTTCAAGCTATCTAAGGAGCAAGGTGCAAGACGCAGGAGGAACAGGACTACATGGCTAAAGTCCCATACGCGTCAGCTATTGGGAGTCTCATGTATGCTTCGGTGAGCACGAGGCCAGACATTGCTCAAGCAGTGGGAGTTGTTAGCAGGTTCATGAACAACCCCGGGAAGGAACATTGGGAAGTTGTGAAGTGGATCCTTAGGTACTTGGTAGGTACTAAGGACGTAGGGCTGTGTTATGGTGGATCGAAAATCAAGTTACAAGGCTACGTGGATTCAGATTTGGCAGGAGATATCGATAGCAGAAGAAGCACTACGGGTTATGTTTTTACTCTGGGTAGTGCTGCAGTCAGTTGGGTCTCTCAGTTACAAAAGATAGTATCTATCAGTACGACAGAAGCAGAATATGTTGCGGCTACAGAAGCATGCAAGGAGATGGTGTGGATGCAAGGTTTTATGGAAGAGTTGGGTAAGAAGCAAGCAGATTGCAAACTGTACAGTAACAGTCAGAGTGCAATACACTTGGCTAAGAATTCAGCCTTTCATTCAAGGACCAAGCATATTGCCATCAGATATCACTTCATACGTTCGTTATTGGAAGATGGATCGATTGCTCTGGAGAAGATTCATACAAGTGAGAATCCTGCAGATATGCTGACCAAGGCGGTCACAAGGGAGAAGCTGAAGCTCTGTTCAGCTTTGATTGGTCTTCAGGCTTGAAGACGGGGAGGTGGTGCACTCCGGATGAAGAAGACAAAGGTTTATGGAGATGTGTCTCTAAGTGGAGATTGTTGAAAAGTGGAGCCACATCTGGGGCTGCCCACGACTAGTCGAGGTTGCGCGGATTTCGTGTCGCAAGTCCTTTCGCAACTGAGATGCGAAAGGAGTTTCGCGGATTTCGTGTCGCAAGTCCTTTCGCAACTAGGATGCGGAAAGAGAAGTTGTCAAAACTATAAATTGGGGTCCCTAGGGCTATTCTAGGTTAAGGTGAATTTTAGAAAATTATTCTGAGGTGTGGGCAAAGGATTTTCTCTGCACTTCCAAGGGAGAGGTTAGTATATTGCCTTGTAATCTTCGTTTCTCTTCATAGTGGAATTTTGCATCCGTGGTTTTTTACCCTAGTTTGGGGTTTTTCCACGTATATCTTGTCTTGTGGTTTGTTTTGGATTGCTTTGATCTATTTCTAGTTTATATTTCTTCTTGTCTATCGTTTGTGGGTGAGGCCTTAGATTGGATCTAGGCTCACTGCGTTGTTGGCTTGTTGCGCAACAGACAATTCTTAAGGCTATCCTCCTTCAAATCCTACACATAGATGCAGATGGAAGGGATTTATAGGTATTGGTTATGACTAAATCAATCTTACGTAAGGTGAGGATGGACAAAACCACTCTTAGATGCTAAGGGGTCTACGCTAATGAGTGGTGGAAATGTTAAATGTCCTATAGGATTGGATAAACAACGTTATGCTGAAGTTAATTGGTTTAATAAGTGTGTTTGAGAGTTTCTGATTGATTCCATCGATCAATTGTTTCCTTTGCTATTTATAGAATTTCCAACAATATTGTGAGAATAATTGTTGCTATGTGACGACGTCGTATACCGCCAATCGTAAAGTGACGATTGCCTTTAGTCATTCATGCTTTGCCTTCGACGAATGCATCATTATTGAAGTAGTCGGTTATTGATGCTAACGTAGCCCTAACATTCCTTGTTTTTTATCCACGGGTTACTCAAGTGGTACGACTCGTAGAGACTTGGTCATTGATGAGCTGTCATTCATGTATATCTAGAGCATGACGTGAAGATCTCGCACCTATCTGGTATATGTCATGTAATTGCATATACATTATTGAATCTGATGTTGTCGGATCTTTGCCCAAACAAGATTATTTGCGTGATTGGACATAAATAACATTCTTATATCAATAGGTCACACGTGGGGTCCTCCATGTTAATTGATCCATATCATTGGTCAATTGTCTATACCAATCTTTATGAAAATGCATATGCATCATCCAATCCGATGTTGCCAAATCTTTGCCACAACAAGACTATTGGCATGGTTGGAGATAAATACACATTCTGAGATCAATAGGTCGCATGTGGGGTCCTCCATGTTGATTGATCCATATCATTGGTCAATTGTCTACACCAATCTATATGAAAATACACTAACGGTTCATTTGGCTTATTTGTCTCAAGGGTTTTTGACTAATGAAAAAAAAAAAAATGGCAAGAGCTTTTTAGAAATAAGAAAAAGGCATGGGATTGGTAACAGAGCAAAATGTAAGGGATCCATGTCCAATGCCCAAAAAGTGGAAAAAGAAATTCCTGTAAAAAAGTAAACCTAAACAAAGAAACGTTACCTCTTGCCAGTATGCATCCATGTACCTCCCACGTTAAATTCATGCATGATAGGCGAGAATGCGTCCTTAAAATTACATTGCATAAACTCATTTTTTAATTTATCTTAAAAGGGGTTTGTTTTTTAATTCACAAGACAAATATATGTAATAATTATTTACCAGTACAATTCCAACACTACTTCCAATGCAGATGTTGATGTTTTCGCTCTCTGAATGTTAAATCAAGGAGGGTGTAAATTTCATGTGGGGCCACTATGATGTATATGTATTATCCATGCTGTCCATCTGTTCTGCTAGATGATATTAGGGCATGAGAAAAAAAAAAAAAAAAAAAAAAAAAACAAGCAGATTCAAAGCTCAAGTGGGCCACACTAGAGTGGGATTGGATCACCTATCATTAAAAGCTTCTTGGGGCCACAGAAGTCTTGGATCAAGCTGATATTTGTGTTTTTATCTTTTCTATGCCTGTGTGACATTAAGACCGGGTTAGATGACAAATAAACAATCTCCTGAGCTTTTGGAAGAAAAAATCTTTTAATAATGGTAGTTTTAAGGCCACTGTTTCTTGTGATGCGTGCATTTGAGCTTTGGATTTGCTTATTTTTGGCTCATGCCCAGAAACATTCCGGTAAAACAGATGGGCCATCCAAAAATGGGCAGATCTCACCGGCCATCTTTGGATGGCTGAATAGCAATGAAGAGAGCGCCTATTCGTAAAAACGGACTTGATTAGAATGGCAATTTCAACCGGCCGGCCTTCTCAGCAAGTCCTTTTCCGCTAAAGCTTATACCAGACGTGATTCACCCGCGCGCTAAAAGTTATTCACTTGCTTATTCACCTTTCCTGTTCACCTCCTTATGCTTGAGTGGGGCCAACCATGTTACCTTTATTCCATCCAATGTGTGAATTAAAAGTCAGCCTCGTGATGATGACCGATGCTCTGAATATCACGCCTATCTGATCATTAGGTGGGTCACATTAAAAAAAAAAAAAAAAAAAAAAAACAATTGACAGCAACCCAACAACCTCAGGTCATATAGTGGCCCATGTGATGGGTGGATCATTCTGATTTTTGGGTATCCAAATTTCACGATTGGGTGACCTTTCATAACAAGTTGGATGCCGTGGCCCCACGCGCAAGTCTTTTAGAACAGGGTTATCGTGGGACGCCACCCTTTTTTAAATGCTCATATGTTAAAGGGATTTTTTACCTTAATTGACCTTGCAGTTTGGGAAAAATACCTAGAAAGCTACAACGTTCCATATATTCCAAGAGTGGCCTTTTGACAAGCTTAGGATATTGTTTCGGACAAAAATGTCCATGTCCTTCGTTCAAAAGTCGTACGGTCCTGGAAAGATGGAGTGGTTACTCACCCGAGAAAGTGACGGATTGGCTAATCCCCCGCCACCAGGCAAAGGCTGGTGCTCGGTGCTTATGTGTTTCATCCATGCCGTCCATAATCTATGTCGCCCATCCTTTTTGCTGTGTCATTTTAGGGGTAAGGCATCCATGCCATGTCATTTTAGGAGTAAGGCACCCACGCCATCCATAATCCATGTCGTCTATAATCCATGCAACCCATCCTTTTTGTCGTGTCATTTTAGGGGTAAGGCCCAAATATCAGCCGACAATGTGGATAGAAGTGGATACTACCCAAGTCAGGACTTTTTGGGCCCATAGCAAGCTAGCCGACAGGGTAGATGGATCGGATCACCCCATTGTAGGCCTTAAGTTATGGTACCAATGGTTTGGTAAAAAAGGAAGTGATCACGTTGAAAACCACAACCACGATCCACGCATCATGAAAACCACGACCCACATAACATGGCAACTACGAACCATGTAAACCACGACCCATATGGCAACTACAACACATATAACATGAAAACCACGATCCATATAACATGACAACCATGACACGTATAATATAACCACCACGACCCATATAACATGACAACCACGAGTCTTACCTCATACAACCACGACCCATATAGCCCGCATGTCCTGCTCTTGCAGTCTATCAATAGTCATCTCATATTCGAAAAATGTCAGGCTAGCTCTAGTACGAAAAGGTATGTTACTTTTCTAACTTTAATGGACAGTAAGGATCTTATGTGCATGTATGGGTCGTGGTTGTCATGCAATTTGAGAGCAAAAAATGAGAACCACGACCCATATTACATGACAACCACGAGGGTCATGGTTGTAATGTGGTAAGGGTCGTGGTTGTAAGATCCTTACTGTCCATCAAAGTTAGTACACGACATACGTAGATATCGTGCAAATGATATCTGTATAGTAGATAGGTCACATCAAGTGGTTGTAATGCGGTAAAGGTCGTGGTTGTCATGAGGTATGGGTCGTGGTTGTCATATTATATGGGTTGTAGTGAACATGCAACAACCGCGACCCATATAACATGACAACCACGACCCATATAACATGATAACTACGATCCACGACCCATATAACATGACAACCACGACCCATATAACATGACAACCACGACCTATGCAACATGGAAACAATGAGCCATGCAAACCACGACCCTTTAACAAGACAACCACGACCCATATAACACAGTCACTGCTAGAAGAGAAGCTTAGAACTGCACAAGACTCTGTAAGTTTCTTCCACCGAAGTTTACAAATGGAGATATTATCATACTCTTCACTCTCATCATCACTGGTTATTACTTTTGAAGAGTGTTTTCTTTTAGTTGTACAGTGTTGAGGGTCAAATATTGCATATTAGACTCCATTTATTATTTGGTTTTATGAACATGATAATGATTAATATTCTATTTTAATCATATTTGTGTTGCAAGATGAATTTAAGAGCTCGGATTGAAAAGGATGCTAAAAGCATGGATTTAACGCTCAAGAATCACCAAGCCAAGGATTGGATCTCAGGTGACTAAGAATGAAGAATTCACATGCCAAATATCCAAGAAAACCAAGTCAAGAATGAAGAGAATTGAAGTTTTGAAGTAAATTTCCGTGATCCTCAACTAGTCTTGGCTACTGCTTGACTAGTCCTGGCTTTCACAGCACTCGTCCTGACTCCTGTAGGACCAGTCGAGGCTCCTGCTTAACCAGTCGAGGAAACTTTGACTCGAACTCCAACAACATCAGATTCTAAATTCACGCGATCTTCGACCAGTCGAGGGTTGTCACGCCCCAAACCCGAAAATCAGACTCACATGAATCCCGATCACCAACGCCGCATCATGTGCCCCATACATCAAGTGGGCCACATCAATGGGCTGCACCAATGGGCCCCCATATACATTAAGTGGACAGCGTCCATGGGCTGTACCAATGGGCCCCATATACATCAAGTGGACCACGTCCACAGGCCGCACTAATGGGCCTCATATACATCAAGTCAGGCCCATCGTTATGTATTTTTGAGATCTGACCTACTCAAAAGTTAACATAGAGATAAATGAAGTGAAAATCAAATATCAGCTTAATTGGAAACTACCGTGGCCCTTAGAAGTTTGAACGGTGGATGTCACTATCCCCATTAATTTTCAATGGTGGGGGTCCGCTTGGGCATTAGATCTAACCCATTCTTTTACTCATGCCATAAAATGATATCCCAAATGGTTGGACGGTTTGGATGCAACACACGCATCATGGTGGTTCCCATAGATGGACGGCGTGGGTGAAACAGGTGGGTCCTACAAAACTTGGTGATGCCACTACAGCAGCTATATAGCTGGAGTGAGGTGCACCAGCCGTCCCACTCAGTGAGGATGGTGTGGGTTTGACACAACGTTAGTGGGTCCCACGTGGGGCCCACCATAACGTTTATCTTCCATCCAATCTGTTAATAAGGTCACACAGACCAGGGTAAAAAGGAAAAATAAATTTCATATTGACCCAAAACTTCTATGACAACAAAAAGGTTTCAATGGCAGACGCTTAATCCCACTGTTTCTTGCCGTGTGGAACAACTGAGTTGCACATGCGGCTGATTTTTGGGGTGGCCCACTACCCTAAGGGGGCCTACCAAATGCATGGTGTAGATGTTCTCACACATCACGGTGGGGCCGACGGCTGGGTCCGGTGGTCCCTGCCTGTCCGTCCACAGCGCAGCAGGACCCTGTTGCGCGTCCTCTGGACCTCAGCAGCAGCACATACTACATGATATATATATACATATATATATATATATATATATATATATTTAAAATAAGGTTTTTCTGTAGTTTTTCACAGGTGGGACCCGCATCAAGAGAATCTAACCCATCCACTGAATCCTATGGCTTAAGAAAACTAAACAAGCCCAATATTGGATGTGTTTTGGTGGATAGAAAAATCAAGGTGGGTCCTAACTGATTTGAACGGTAAAAATCATTGTTTTCTATGCTATGGCCCGCCAGGAAATCGGATTAACTTCATTTTTCAGCTCAACGCCTAAAATGAGTTGGGAAATAGGATGGACGGGGTGGATTGAATTCATACATCAAGGTGGGGCCTGCATGAGTGGCCCACCCAAAACCTGTTGAATCAAGCTAACATTTTAGTGGTTTACACGTCCGTGCACCACGCTGTCAGTTCATACTTCACTGCCCGGCCATGTACAACGTCCCTGGACACTGGACGGTTTGCATACACCCATATATAGTTATGGTTTTCAAAGCTTTCAATGTCAGCTAATGATTTATGTCTGACTTGATTGCTGCCATATGATTTAGTTACGACATTTTCGACAAATTATACAAGTGTGAACTATGTTGAATATATGATGCATTCCATGTGTTTGTTGAAATCTTTGAATGAATATGAAATTGTGATTTGTGCTTGTCATGACTATAGATCTAGGATTCATGTTTGTCGTGTGTATCACGATCTCTTTGTGTAATAAATTGTTATAGTTTATGTCGTAAATAATCTAGTCTATGTAATTAGTTATGTGTAGTCTAAGTGTTTAATAAAAAGTTTAAATGAGAAATTGTTGATGAAATGTATTAAATAAGGGTATTGAGATGGAATTCTCAATTACCTTACCCATATGTATAGTTCCTTCATGTAATCTTAATTTCGACTACGCAATTTATGAATGAAATGCAATGTTTGGTAACATGTTCAATATGCTTGATGAAATGCTCAAATGAGATATTGATTTGAAGTATTTGTCAAATGCTGATATAACTTTCACATGTATTTCCATGCTACATCTGAGTAAGATTGGGACTGCAATGTAGTCTAGGAAATCGGTAATGATTTCCGTTGAGTGGTCGAATTCGTCTCGCCAGGTTTGATATATTCGGTGAATTCGGGTCGTACGACGATTGTCGACAATGGTTAGGCCACGGGGAGTGCTTACGCACTCCATGTCAACTAATTCGGCATGCACCCATACCAATCAAACTTGTCTAATAAACCGATGGGTCTATTGTGTGTTTACCATGTACGAACATTACTACTTAAATCTAAGGTACCACTTACCAATGTACAAACCCGCTTCAACTATGGTACCAAGATCCGCTAAGACTCATGAGCCGGGCATGGTGGTATGGGACACCGTGGTTGAACAATCGGCCTACGCTGGGTGACAAGCCTCCCCGTAGTGACCAGTGAGCAACCCAAACTCGTGAGCCAAATATGGTGGTATGGGACACTGCATTCAAGTTGTCGGCCTGCGCTGAGGTGACGAGCCTCCCCATAGTGACCGCGAGTATAACCTCTTGAATTTTCCTATCCACTGCTTTTCATTAGGGGTGATGCCCTACAACTTGCCTATCGTATGTGGTTAACTAGAATTGACGACCCTAGATGAATCCTTCAGTTTGGGTAAATGATACAAAGGGAGGTACCTTAGCTTCCCAAATCTACTGTATGAATAAGCCTAATTAAGTACTTGGCTAACACGACCATGCACCGCATTACACGTGCTTTGGCGAGGAAGTTGCACGTTTAGGGAGTTTGCCATGCGCAAATGGTTGACAGAGTCGATTTTAAGAGAGCTTCATGCGAGGGCATGCATCATTACTGCTATCACCCCTGCATTAATAAGAGTAGTTAGAAAATACTTGTTGTATTGCTTTATCATTACTGCTTGATTAAATTGATAACATGCTAACCTTTGCCTTATAGTACCACTGAGTTGATCACTCACTCCCACTCTAGGATGGTGTTTTAAAACACCAACCAGACTCTGTTATAGATGCAGGTGATGAGGATGTATATGTAGGGGAGTTGGGCATCATAGATGAGGAGGAAGAGTTCTCCTATGTTCAGCTCTCTAGCAAGTCTACGCAGACCTCGTGCCGCTTCAATGGGATTACAGGGATACATGGATTAGTTGGACACTTACATTTTGATATTTTGTCTATTTTGAAATAATACATGTACATATTCAGCCCAACTACTTAATCATACTCTGGAGGTGTAAAACATTTACCTGTTCAAATACATATATGTTTCAGTCTTCTGCTTGCTCAATTTGATTACATCTGGAGTATGATATGTTGTTTTAGTATAATCTCACTCATGTTTAATGCATCGATATGGACAACATCTAAACATCATTATCCATGTTGCATAAGTGATGTGTTGGATCTCAGGAGTATAGCTTTGCTCGACCCTCGAAATTCGGGGCGTTACATGGTATGATACCTAAATGTATGAGGATCAACCCGGTATGAATCATCCCTCAATACCGAGTATGATCACTCAGTTTCGAGGTGCGGGCTTGTCACATGAAACCAAAACACATAAAGGAAAAGGGCTCACCACCCAATTCTATTCACGCCCGGGTCATTCAAACAGTACTCTAGCATGCAACCATTGACCAGGTAATTTGACGGGGGCCGTTCGAACAATGATATATCACCTCCATCAGCGCTCACTGGTCACTATGGGGAGGCTCGTCACCCCAGAATAGACCGACAGCTCGGACACAGTGTCCCATACCATTATGCCTGGCTCATGAGTCTCAGTTGCTCACTGGTCACTACGGGGAGGCTCGTCGCCCCAGCGTAAGCTGACAGTTCGGACACGGTGTCCCATACCACCATGCCCAGCTCATAAGTCTTAATAGGATCATATCACACTAACAGTTATGAATGGACACATCCATTGGGAACAGAGTATCCTAGATTCCATTTAGTCGTGTCATGTACTGTGAACATACATGATCAGTCGGCTAGTGGACTAATTTGATTGACCTGAGAAAACCACGACACAGCCGGCATTGAGTGCAAGCAGCCCATGTAGTCCAACTACTGTCGGTCGTCCTGTTCAACCCGGGTCAATCGAACAAGCCTAAGGTGGCCGCCCTAACTCGAGCCACCCGTTGATTTGGGCGATTTACCGACCGACCCAACGTTGTAAGCAACCTAAGCATCACTACACACTTAGCAATTCGTCATGCCATCAACATAGATTCAACGACACAACCACATAGGCATTTCATTGAACATGTAAGCATATATAGGATACTACGCTCACTAAGGCATTCAATCAAACATGTGAGTATGCATAAAGTAATACAATCACTTAAGTATTAAATCAAGCACATGAGCATCGAAAAAGTAATACATTCCATCATTCAAGCATTTCATCGAACATGTGAGCATCAATGGAACAACACATCTACTTAGGCATTTTATCAAACATGTGGGTATCAACAAAATAACTAATTTAGTTGGGCATTCAATCAAGCATATGAGCATCCATGAAACAACACATTCAATCACCTAGACATTTTATCAAACACGTAAACATCCATATGCAACCAATAACATATATTATAGAGAAAAATCAAATTGTCAACATATTAGTATGCACAAATTCATCTATAAGTATTTAATCATTAACTGAGACCCTCAAGGGTCGATAAATGGAAACCTAGAAATAATAGTCCGCACCTATAAGAAGAAATCTCCGATTTTGAGCTCCTAGGGTTGGAGATTTGGGGAAAAGTCATCAATTCCTAAATCAAAATCAGGAAGACACAATTAATGACTAGAAATCTACACTAGGTTGCTTAATCGAAGGGTAAGATATAGTTTTTACCTCTGATTGTTAGCATGGGTAGATTTGGTGGAGGCTAGGTAGCAGCCAAATGTTTGGTTGAAGAAGTACTAACCTTACAAGCACCAAGATTTCCATCACTCAAACACACACACCCTCCATTCTCTTTCTCTTCCTTTTCTCACCATCTCTCTCTTTCTCTTTCTCTTCTCCCTCACCCAAACTAGGGTAAGGAATTCGTATGGGAGAAGGGGGTGCCTAAAAGAGGCCCTTATATAGTGTCAGATTTGGTATAAATGGCCCCAATGGCTGAGTTTTTACTATACGAGCCCTATAGGAGGGTTTTTTAACCTCTAGGGCCCATTATGGGCTGTTCATGTCGATATACACCGTAGGATAGTTAGCCCTAATGATGATCTATGTATGGATATGATCGGACCACCATTTGGATGCGCTGATCGACGGGTATGATCAGAAGTCTGATCGACGGTCACCGATGGTCGATCGGGACTGCGGCTATATGGATACGTGTGGAGAAATATCATTACTCTACGTGTGAAGTTTGGTCGTAAACTGACGCTCCAAAATTCTCAACTTTGCCTAAGAGTGGACGACCCAATTCACCTAAGTTTCAGCTTCTTCCTTTAGGGTATTTGCACTTCTCATGCACTCGTCCCTCGGCTCAAGTTGAGCGGTTCTGGACACTACCCAGGTCTGACTCCCGCGAAAGGCATCAAGCCCAGTGAGACAGACATTATTCTATAGTTTTGGAACTAGTGGCCCACTAACAAGTGGTCTAGAGCTTGTTCGAAAAATCGGGGCATTTCTAGAATGAATTAGGTATCGAGATTTCTCGAGGGCAACGATTAGGGTTTGGATTAACTATGTTCATAGTGTGGCCTATTTATAATTAGTGAAAGTGGATATTTGGTCATGATTACTCTAAACCGTTGGTTTTAGTCTAAAAGAGTAACGGGGTTGATTTGGTCCTTTAGTCAAGATCCAGGCCTTATCTGACTCGATTTCGGGTAGATCTGAGAGTCATGGAGGGTTTAGGAGGCTTTTGGGAGAGTGAAAATGAGTTGGAAAGGGGTAGACCCTCGCACGTGGGAGGGACCCACATGGTCGGGCCGGCGGCGGCGCGCCGCCGTCGTGGCGGTGCTGCCGCGCTCCTCCAGAGCCTTCAGCGGTGCGTCACCATTCGGTGGTGGCCACCCCCTAGAGTTTGTGTTTTCACTCCGTGGGACCCCATATGTCCCCTTAGATGTATATGTTTCATCTCTAAGTTGAGTATGGTGCATGTACTACGGTCCAGGGGCTGTTTTTAATCAATGGTAGATCGGTTAGATTTGGGCCCTATGTGAACAATCATGGGGATAAACTTTTTTTTTAACACACGCACACACCCCACACACTCACGCTGGTGGAATTTCACCACCTGGGTACTCGAACCCTTGACCGGGAGTTGAAACTCCTTAAAGTCTACCACCCGAGCAAGAGTAAGGAGCTTAAGTGATCGGTTGGGTTCATTGGTTTTCTACGGTTGATCAATCTTATTTATACGATTCTTTATCGGTACCAACCGCGTGTAAGCTCACCTTGAGCATCAATGGTCCGCAAGTGATGACGTAGCTAGTTATATAAAAAATTTAAGGATTTTTGACAAATCCAAAATAGTGAAAATCTAGGACGTTACAAGCATCCCAAGAGCTATAAGTGGATCCTTGGCACCTTAGTTCCTACCTTTAAATTCACAAGTTTCAATTAAAAAGTCATAATTACTCTTTTAAATAATTTTAGATTTAGTTTTAGATCTTCTTCTAGTTCTAATTCTATTTACTTTTATAATACGCACAAGATTAGTCCATGTGGATTCGACCTCGGTCTTACTGAGATTATTACTACATTGAAACCCTACACTTGGGGTTGTGAACAGATTCTGCCAGCCTTTTCTCTCTCTTTTGTACTTGGTTTTCTTGGATTTGACACTTGAAAACTTCATTAATCAGCTCCAAATCTTCAAATCTATACTTGGTCATTCTTTGAGCATTAAATCTTTTCTTTAATCATTCTTTTCATCTTAGCTCTCCAAATCACATTGCATAGCAACACATACGTAAATAGATCAATTAAAGGCATCTATATTAATAAATCCAATGCACAATAAGGAAAAAATATACAATATTTCACACTTAACGCACCCCAAACCAGTGTTTTGCTAGTCCCGAGCAAAACATGCGAAAAAAAAAAAAAAAAACTCAATCTTTAAACCTAAATTTCAAATCTCTTTCTGAAAAACAACATTCTGTGTAATCTTATGCAAATGTAGGTAAAATTCAAAGATACAAGGATAAAATATTTTCAGTCTAGAACCTAATATCACTAATAAACCATTAAACCAAATTTTCCTTCATCAATTAATTAATAGAATGTAACTGAACATCAGATTCCTGGTGTGCTTAGTGTATTTGTTAAGGCCCGAACTCAGAAACCGAGCTCACAAAATTCTCAATCGCCGAATCCTGTACCGACAACCTCCGTAGTTCGTAGTACCCCATTCTCGGCTCCCAGTGCGCATACGCCAGACTTCGATCCTGGGATCCTATAAGGAGAATTTTCCAACGTACATTTGTCTCATAAGAAGCATAACCACAAGTTTACCCAAATCACAAAGGCAACATCATCATCACATTCCACTAATATAAACAGTTGATTATAGTGCTGAAAGGGAAATACATATATTGAAAATCAAGCTCCAGAAGACCACTGCATGCTCCATGCTCAACGCTGCTGCAACCTAACGCCACCTGCACGCATCTATCGTGCATAAGCTTATAGAAAGCTTAGAGGGTGGTGTAAGTGTGTGCACAAGGTAAGTGTCAAGTATTCAATACAATGCCATAATCATACAATATCGGAAATGCTGGCAAGATCATGAATCATACGATATCAGAGTAAGTGGAAATACTGACTAGTCCATGAGTCATATAATATCAGAGTACGAAATGCAGATCATAATGAGTCAAATGTCAGATGTTGAAGATGTAATACAATATACAAATCCTAACAAGCCACGAATACCATCAACCTCATCTAAGCCATATAAATGGAGAAACATATTAACCCAAAATGTTAAATGTTGCGAATGCAATGCAATATGTGGTGCGAATGAAATGACTAAGCTGGAGTGAAGTCAGGATGATAGTACATAGTGTCGCAGGCTATGGGGTCCATCATAAGGGACTTCTATCCAAACCAGTCCCATACTTAAATTTGGATAGCCAGACTCAATGTGATAAACCCCTGACCTCAGGTTAGTCGCGCGCCCCCAACCGAAATCCTTGTCATTGTAAAGGTATACAATAATTAGTTATGCACCACCAGCCTGAGTGGATAGTGAATGAATGAATGAATGAGTATGCAACTCCTGCTCAATTAGTCCACGTATCAGTACTGTACATCTCTGGAATCATCACCGGGGTCTAATACACTCCTAACCAGATTGCTACCCCATCGCGCACAACCAGGTGAGTGGAAGAGACCTCACTATCCACCTAACTAGTAGTCACCCAATACATACCCTGCACGTCGATAGCGGACCCATTTGTGAGCTGGTCAAACTCAACTTAGTTTTGCCCACTATGAATCAGGCGGATAAGGCCACACCACCTTCCAACCGACCACAACACAGTGGGAGATGCGGCCTACTAGTATTCGGCACTCGGGCGTTCATGTAATCCACTCGGTCTAGACGTTGGAGTATCCACCGGTACCAAGAGGGTTTAGGGATTTTCACCCAGGGCCATCTATGACGGCCCGATATACTAGTAACAGATTTTTGGTGTCTCATCTGGCCATCCACGAATAACTATGGAGGCTACGACCCTGATGTCGCTAGGGCGTACAATAATCACAACACACAATGCAAGATGCATGAATCATACAATCCAGTCATGCATCAACTTGCGCATACCGTGTGCTCATGTGAGACAATCTCCGCCTATCAGGGAGTCTTATAACAACCTGCCCAATGACATATGCAATGGTCCACATCTCATAACGAACATGCAGATGATGCGTATGGGCATGTATCATGATGCTATGATGTCACATACTCATAATCGATATCGGATGATATACTCGTAATTGGTGACGATAATCGGCCTCAACAATCGAAATTGGCCTAACAAAGGGCCTAAGGGAAGGTCACAATATGGACATTTAACCATCACCGCCCATCAATGTGGACATTTAACCATCATCGCTCCCAAGGAGTGGCCCACATAGAGCCAAATGTATCATGGGCCAATGGCCTCACACGAGGACCTAATACACATCACTAGGGGCCTTACTCATGGGCCGCATAGGCATCACATGGGCCATAATACATGAGCCCCATATATGTCAGTTGGGCCACAATACATGGGCCAGAAAATACATCTCATTGGGCCTTACCAAATGGATCGGAAATACATCACAATGGGCCTCATCATACGAGTCAAAAATACATCACAATGATCCTTAATGCATGGCCTGGAAATATATCACAATGGGCCGCTCATACGGGCCTAATATACATCACCATGGGCCAAGACCCATGGGCCCCAAATACATCACAATGGGCTACAACCCATGGGCCTCAATATACATCATGATGGGTCGTAACCCATGGGCCTCAATATACATCAAGTGGGCCGTATCAATAGGCCACACCAATGGGCCTCAATATACAACAAGTGGGCCGCATTAATGGGTTGTACCAATGAGCCTCATATATACAACAAGTGGGCCGCATCAATAGGCCACACCAATGGGCCTCATAAACATCAAGTGGGCTGCATCAACGGGCCGCATGAATGGGGCCTCATAAACGTCGCATTGGGCCACATCCCACGGGCTCGAAAACTGATGGATCGTAAGGATAAAACATATATATTATGGTGGGCCTCATGGACAGCCCAAGGCCCTAAACGGATGAACAGTAGGTATATAACACATACTTCATGGTTGGTGTTGATCTACACCGTTACAGATGCATGGCTGGAAGAACATACATCATTTCCTCACGTGCTAGATGTAGCACACGTGCAAAGTGGGTGAGGTAGATACAACGCTTACATTATGGTGAGATCCATGTATGTGGGCTGAATGGCAGGGATGAAACACGTATATCACTGTGCATCCCATGGATGGTGCAGACGTGCAACACGTCATTAAGGTGGGCCCCAAACAGTACCGTCCAGGGATGGACAGACTGGATATACAACACATACATGGGGTGGGTCCCACCGTCCAGTGTGCTGGACGGTGTGGATCGGACCCATACATCACATCGGCCTCTCACAACACCGTCCAAATGGACGGTGTGTATATAAAATATATATATCAAGGTGGGGCCCCACCCCCACACGTGCAGCACGTGTGGGTGGGTCCCACCATCTTGAAAAAGGGATGGATAGCTTGGATATCAGATACATTGCGTGTGTCCCACATCTGCACCGTCCAGACAGCAGATGGACGATTTGGATATAACACATACAACGTGGTGGCCCACGTGACCTATACGGTCATGATGGCAATTACGCCAAAGGTGGGTCCCACGACTCATAAGTCACAGTGGAGACCACACGTGTGTGGGGCCCACGCTGCTAGGAAGCATGAATACAATACATATATCACGGTGGATCTCACCGTCCTTACTGGACAATGTGGATGCCACACGTGTGTCCAAGAAGGCACCACCGCCCTGGTCCCTGGACGGTATGGATTGAACACATGCGTCATGTGGGACCCATGGTCTGGACGGCCTGAATAACCCATGTACACATAGTGGGGTCCACATGTATGTGGCCCACTACTTTAAAGCAGGTTGATATTTGTAGTTTCTTTCATCTGGGCCTATCTAAACGGACGGGCAGTAATCCCGTCTGCTGGACAGTCCAGCAAAGTAGGCCCAAGCCATGGACAGCATGGACATGATACATACTTCATAGGTGGGCCACACACACGCACATCAGGTGGGCCACACACCTCATCATCCACATAAAAATGAAAGAAGAGAGAGAAGGAGAGAGGAAGAAACGTGTGAAGGGGAGGGACCCCGCCACTATGGGCCCTCCCTATACAATGCATACATCAAGATGGGTCCCACCATATGTGGGCCCTAAAATCATCAAAATTGAGATGATGAACACCCACCTTTGATCTCCTCTTCCTTTTTCCACCAACGCGTTCTAGAGCTCTAAGGGATGCGATTCAACAGTCAAGATGATCTTTGGAGGGTGGGATTGGATGGTAGGAAGGTGGGCCACACTAGCTTTTCTCCCATGGAGCTAGCTTGGATGGTGGGTTGCTTACTTGAAAAATGGAGAAAATGAGAAAGAGAGAGAGAGAGAGAGAGAGAGAGAGAGAGAGAGAGAGAGAGAACTGATGGATGAAAAGAGATGGGATTGGTGTAAGGAAGGGATGGGTTGGGTTGAATTTTGAATGAGAGAGGGATGGGTGGAGAGAGAGAGAGAGAGAGAAAGAGAGAGTTGACTTTAGGTAAGGGTGGTGTAAGAGGGGGATGATTGCTTGTACTTGACTTGATTGATGGATTGATGTGATGTGTCGTAGAGATTCCTTGGTATTTGCATTGCGCGGCGTTTTCCTTGAAATGAACGCAGGCCCATATCTTTTGGCCTGGGCATCATATCAGCGCGCGAGATGTAGCGTTGGAACCGCAACGACGATGCAATCGCAAGGGTAAAAGTCTCGGACCAAGCCGATTCAGATCGATAGGATGCGACTTAGGGTCGCGCGTAAATGTCGATTACAGGTCACGGGTTGCCGGAATTCAACCGGGAGGACCGTGGAAGCTTACGGAACGGTACGGGCTAGGATACAGGTCTCACAGTATTCCAACTTATAATCCATAAGAGTTAGACTTCTCTCCATAGTTTTAACTATGATAATTACCTCAAAGTGGTCAGATCAACACAAGTTACTGATTCCGAACCCATATCATTTTGCACTTATTTTTCCAACATTTTTTTTTCATCGACAGCTTTCATACTATCGCCTCTTCTTTCTTTTCTTCTTTCCTTTGTTGTTTTCTCATTTAGGCACATATAATAGGTAGCCATTTTTTATTCCAACTATTTTTTAACTGGTCATTTTTCTTCTTTTCATACCAAGGTAGATAGGGCTCTCAAGACTTGGTTCCTAATAATCTTAGGTAATCATCAAGCTAAACATTTATAAGTTTTTAAGCTAACTTTATAAAAAATTAGTCAAATGTGAATTGCGAATTAGACTCAATTGATATTTAAACTATTTATCAATCAATTCATTTAAAAAAAAAAAAAAAAAAAAAAAAACTTTGTTAAAAAATTTACTAATAAACAAGACTTTAGGCTTTCAAAAATTACTTTATATCTTATCATTTTACAGTATATTCAAATATACAGAATATAAATCTTCAAAAAGAGTTTAAAACTTTGAAAATATATTATTTATTTTTTTTGAAAATGTTTTGCTCAAAAACTAAGAAAATATTGATTAGTTCCATCTAATCTCACCCCAACCTAAAATCTTCATTGTCCTCAATGTAAAACGATATGCAATGCATCATAACATGAGATAATGAAAATAAAAGCAAAATGAGTAATATAGAGAGAACCTGAAGAAGATAATTAGGATGACATGGAGTCTCCACCATTTAAAGGGGGTTTTACTCTAGATAAAAACAAACTAAACAAAACCTAAACTATTCTGTCATAATCCTAAGAAAGCAATAAATGAATAGATGGACCTCCATCAGACTAGAATGTCAATACTGATAGACAGGATTTTTCAGAGGGATGGACATATCCTCTGAATCAAATTTCTCAGCAAATGATTTAAGGCGATGACCGTTCACTTTAAAGATGTTACCATTCACAGGATTTTCTATCTCGACAAACTTATGAGGACAAAACATTTTAACTTTAAAGGCGTCGGTCCAACGAGATCTTAGTTTTTCGGGAAAAAAAAATGAATTCTCGAGTTATACAGAAGGACTTTCTAGTTTGATTCAAAAGTTTTCTGAAGTATGTTCCTGTCATGGAATACTTTCATCCAGTCCTTGTATATCCGAGAGTTCTCATAAGCCTCATTCCAAATTTCTTCAAGTTCATTAAGTTATAACTTGCACAGTGAGTCAACTTGTCGTGATTGAAGTTGAAATTTTTTATAGCCCAATATGCTTTATGTTTCAACTCTACAAGCAAGTGGCAAGCCTTCCCATAGACAAGTCTATAAGGTGACATACCAATAAGGGTTTTGTACATTGTACGGTAAGCCCACAACGCATCGATTAATCAAAGTCACCAATCCTTGCGATCCGATTTAATTATTTTCTAAAGAATCTATTTTATCTCCCTATTTGATATTTCGACTTGGTCTCTCTTCTGAGGATGATAGGGGTATTCATTTTATACAAAATATGTAAGGGATCCAGTCCATGGAACAAATATAGTACATTGTAATCATGTTATGTGGGAAAAAAAATTCT
Organism: Magnolia officinalis; assembly: GCA_021015155.1. Taxonomy (NCBI): domain Eukaryota; kingdom Viridiplantae; phylum Streptophyta; class Magnoliopsida; order Magnoliales; family Magnoliaceae; genus Magnolia; species Magnolia officinalis. The sequence continues at coordinate 60,407,437 of JAJHSJ010000001.1, forward strand.
AATTAGTAGTTAAAATAGTTATAGGAGAAATTTGAACTGTTAGAAATGCATTACAACAATCCAAATTTTACTTTTATTCGTGGGTAAAGTAATAAGTATATTTTGATAATTTTTTTATAGATGATATCCAATTAGCAGGTCCATTTGATAAACGATCCAAAACTTTAACATGTGTACCCATTTTTATTAAGTAGGATATAGTATACACAATCTCTCCCGAGAGATCATTACCTATTCACAACAAAAGTTTTTTCACCAATTTTATGCCCAGGAAGTTGGACTAATTTGAAAGGTCCAACTAGTTGTGTGTGAGCATTTCTATGTATGTATGTATGTATGGAAAATGGTTCTATGTGGTCGATCTCATGGGAACTTCTCATAAGGTCAAGCTATGTGGGCCTCACCGTGATGCGTCTCGAACATCAACACTGTGTATTTGATGGGTCCCCTTTAAATTATAGGATATCCCAAAATTCATACTCCGGTAGGCCATACCATCTAAAATCATGTGAAGACATCACTAAAACATATAAAAGCACTTGGTGGGGCCCACCTAAAATTTGGATGTGAAACTTGGTCTGACCCCTCATCCAAGTGGGACACACATAATGGATGGGCTGGATTTGTGAACCACATCTCAGTGGGCCCAACAAATGATTATGAATGTTTTAATGGGAGGGTAACCCCTCTCAACTTTTATATATGGTGTGGCCCACAAAGTAATGGATTGACTTGATTTTTAAGCCCGAGGCCCATGATAGAACGGTGCATCTGACTGATGGGGTAGATGTTCAACACCCATCACAGTGGGACCACTCGACCTTATGGTAAGTTCCCATGAGGTCAACCACATGGAACCATTTCCATATATATATATATATATATATATATATATATATATATATATATATATATATATATAAATCCTTATCTGTGCACCAGTTTGCACGGAACTCGTGCGAACTTGTTTTAGAACTCATCGTACGTGATGTTACTCCAAAATTTGAATGGTCCACGTGAAGCAGCAACTCATTAAACCCCCAGGGCCTAATTTTTACTTTGATTCAAAACTTTGGTGGGCCATGAAAAATGAAAATAGTTTCCTCCCTTGATTTGCATTTCTCTTTTCTATGGCCCACCAGAATTTTAAATCAGGGTGAAATTTTGTACCTTCGGGTTTCATGGGATTCCGCATCACATGGACCATTCGGATTAGACGCCCATGACACATGTGCAAAGGTGCGCACGTGCATAGGTGTGCAGGTGAGCATGACTCATATACTGAGAACAACTAACTGGCTTTCCCACCGTCAGTTGCTTCTGTCTATGCATTTGGATTCGCATCTGGAAGTCGGACTAAAATGAGATGTGTCCCTACTACAAGACTACGACTATACAATGGGTTTTTCTAAACCCTTCTTGGACCGTTGAAGCCACAATGGGCCACCATTACTCTTTGATTCTTCCTTCCCTTTATGCCTGAGAAAAGGGATTTTGATAACCAGCTTTAATGGCCATTCCCCTAGCCAAAACTAACAGTGGCATAGGCTCCAATATCACAGCCTTGCCATGACTGGAGAGGACACCCTGATCCATAGCGCAAGTGGTAGACTGAGTGAAAGATACCTCGTTTCAACACTGAGGTTATGGTATTGAGTCCCTAGTGGGGGTGGCTAACAATGAAGTGTGAACTAACAGTGGGGTGTACTAACAAGCTAACAAAAAAAAAAAGACATGACTGGAGAGGTGAAGTGGGCCAATCGCAATGAGACTGAGGTCTATGGTTAAGTTTAGGGTTTGGGGTGGTACACTGTGGGCCATGATTGATGATGTAGTTGAATGGAACCCGCCATCAATTTTGGATTCATACAAAGGGCTCTTCCAAATACGTTTATGTAGCTCGATGGGTCCACCCCCTTATCACCATGCTCCTGTGCTGACAGGACGCGTATATTTGGCTCCAAATACATCCATAATCGATTCTCCATGGACCAGCCATGATTAGTGATGACCATGATTTGAACCTCACATTATCAAACATAGATGGATACATAGTCCACTCTAATACCTACTATTAGATTAATTACAAGATAACGGATTGCACTATGCTTTAATCATAGAGATCAAATCAACTTTTATTTTAAAGAAATTCTTTCTTGGTGTTGAAGGGAATGTTTCTTGATCTTTTGTCTATAAATGTGTATGAGAGTACTTAAACTGCTATTCATGTAAAAATAAAAAAGGCCTGGAAAGTTCAATCCATCAACTCTTCCTTGGGAATCTCAACTCTAGATAGAGTCCATGTATAATTGAATCCCATGGATATGTGACACGGTCCAAACGCATCACCCCATTACCTATCTAAACCAATCACAACTATAATAGGGCCCATTGGTATGCTCAATCTAAATATGCAATGGTCAAATCATGAAAACCATTGATCATGTGGGGCCTATGGAAAAACCATAAAACCTAAATATATGATATGTCCTGGGTTTAAGTCCCTAAGAGCACAGTTTTTGAGCTTCCTTGACAGTGGCACCGAAAGTACTCTACTAAAACATATCCAGACGCTAATAATGTTTCATTGATAACCAATGCAATTGATCAATCTGATCTTGCATGGCCTACTCAGATGTCTAGCAGCCAGAAGATATTGTTTCCAACAGTCAAATTGAGCATTTATGTTGTCAATTCTGACAATCAAGAGCCTGAATAGGCTCCCACTTACCATAAGTTCTATCTGAACCTGGGCTGATCAAACATCTATGCCGTCGGATTAAGATGTGACGCAAGGATGAACGTGATGAGGTCGATCATCGTCTTCCTCAAGGATAACTACTCTGAATCCACGGAGCTTCTTTGGACTCCTCACATATACTACTCGAATGCACGAGGAAAGAATGCAAGAAAAATAGAAATAAACTCTATAAATTTGTAATTTGATTAATTCTCGAAATAAATGAGTTCACAACCCTTTAAATAGGGATACTAAGCAATGGGAGAGATTTCAAAATCAAACTACAAGTAAAACTCCAAGAATTCGTAACTTACTATAAATAGTAAACTACTATTTATAGACGGTTGTAATGTCTAACTAGTGCGCAAGGTTTCAGCCAAAAATAGTAAGTGCCTATTTGGCTTCACCACGCTGTTCTCCTAATTATTCTAAGCACTTTTCACATTGGGTGCAACTCCTAAAGCCCAGTGGATGAAGAGTTATAATCAAACTAAAACTTACTATTTATAGTAAAAACGGAATTAAAAGGGAAATGACCATCGATCTTATGGTATTTTGCAAATCCGGCTTACGTGCCGGGTTGGGTGGCTAAAGTAGCTCGTCCTACCCCAAAATCATATATTTTACGTCCGATAACTCCAGATTGCAAGATACATCCAATTTAAGGTCTGACGGTCCAAATCACTTCTGTCGTCGACCGTGCCTTTTTTTATCCATCTTGGCTATGAAATTGTCCGCAACCCACTCTACATCAGTCCCCTCCACTTCAAAAGAACTTGTCCTACTTTGGTTCATGACAATCGATTAGGTTCACGACGTTGAAAGTCTGTGAGATCGCCATGTCATCTGAAAAAACAACAACGTAATCGTTGTCATTGATCTTTCAGACGATTGGTACCGGTCCAATCTTCTTATTCTTCAATTTGTTATTGCTCCTTGTACTTCTTGTTCAAGACATGTAACTTATTTTACACCTACACATGAATGCCCATGATCCTGTCTGTCATATATTCTGCTATAATGCTCATGCCTAGGAGCTTGGGCAGAGAACTAAGTCAAGTGTGTGGCGAGACACTCGTCCGTAAATAATTTGGCATGAGGATTTCCCTGTCAAGTAGTTCACCATGTTGTTAAATGCAATCTCCGCTTGAGATAAGGTCAAATCCCACTGCTTCGGTTTTTCTCCTGAAATACATCGAAGGAGGTTTCCCAACGTACGATTCATAACCTCAGTTTTCCCATCAATCTTTGGGTGCTAGGCGCTATTGAACTGAAGTCGTGTATCGAATCGAGTCCACAAAGTCTGCCAAAAGTGGTTAATGTCATGTCATGATCAGAAGTAATAGTTTTGGGCACCCCGTGTAGCCTACAACCTCTCTGAAGAATAGATTCGTTACATGTGTTACATCGAGAGTCTTCTTATATGAGATAAAGTGTGTCATCTTGGAGAAACGATCTACCATCACGAACACCGAATCAATGTCGCATTGTGTTCGTGGGAGACCAAGCATGAAATCCATAAATAAATCCCCCCAAGGGCCTTCAAGCAAGGTAATAAGGTGTAGAGGCCCGTATTCTGAGATTTTCACTTAGAAGTCTGACAAACATGACAACGTTGTACTGCTTTTCCCACATCACGTACCAATTGTGGTTAGTAATACCGCTCTTCCATAAGAGCTTGCATCTTGTCTCACCCAAGGTATCCACCAAGGCCACCTCCATGTAGCTCCTGAATAATCGGCTCCCTCGGATAACTTTAGGGGATGCATAATCAATTCCCTTTGAAAAGAAAACTGTCATGTATATGTAGGTCATTAAGATGACCTTCTTGGCACTTCATCCAAGAATCCTTGAAATCCTTGTCCTCAGCATACAGCTCCTTGAGACAGTCGAATCCGACCACCTCATTGTTCATTGTAACAATTAGCGATGCATGATGGATAAGTGCATCGGCCACCTTGTTCTGCTCCCCTGACTTGTGCTTCAAAATGAACGTAAATTTTTGCAAAAACACAACTCAACTAGCATACACACGATTCATGTTAGTCTAATTATTAATAAACTTTAATGTTTGATGGTCAGTACAGAGAACAAACTCTCTTTGAATCAGATAATGCAGCCAATGTCGTAGCGCCTGAACAACTGCGTACAACTCAAGCTTATACGTCGACCACTTCTTTCGGGCTTCGTTGAGCTTCTCGTTGTAGAAGGCTACCGACCTGCCTTCCTTTGATGATACTCCTCCAATTCCCACATATGAAGCATCACACTCAACTTCAAACAACTTATCGAAATTAGGAAGAACCAAGATCGGTGTTTTGGACAACCGATGCTTGATTTCATGAAAGCTTTTGTCAGCCTCATCGGTCCACTGAAACAGTCCATTTTTCATGCAATCTATAATAGGTGCAACTATCGTGCTAAAATTTCCCACGAAACGACGATAGAAGGTCACTAACCCGTGGAAACTCCTCACTTCATGAATGTTTGTTGGAATCGGTCATTCCCTAATGGTTCGCACCTTTTCATCATCCACACGAATGCCCGAATGTTACAACAAATCCTACGAACAATAAGTTGTCCATTAAAAAACTACACTTTTTCAAGTTGAGGTACAACTTGTTAACTTGTAGGACTTACAGCACCTGCCTGAGATGTTCCATATGATCTGTCTCATCCTAGTTACATATCAGGATGTCATCAAAATATACTACCACAAATTGGCCAGTGAACGGTTTTAGCACTTGATTCATCAAATGCATAAAAGTGCTTGGTGCGTTCGATAGACTGAAGGGCATGACTAACCACTCATATAACCCTTCCTTGGTCTTAAATATCGTCTTCCACTCATCACCGGGTCGAATATGAATCTGATGGTACATGTTCCTCAGGTCTAACTTAGAGAACACCATAGCCCCTTCTAGCATATCGAGCATGTTGTTCAACCACGGTATTCAGAACCGATATTTGATGATAATTTTGTTGATTGACCGGTTGTCGACACACATGCGTCAGCTCCCGTACAGCAATCGCCTCACAACTAGAGATTCGCCACAATCATCGTTCATCCATTCATCACCATCTGCTCTTTCCTCAGTGGCTTGTTCATATTCATCAAAGCCAGGATCTTCTTTTGCAGCCTTACCTTCAGTGTCCCCTTCGTTTATGGTCAAGTATGTTGCGGGAAGTTGAGGACAAGTGTTTAATAAGTGACCCGGTTGGCCACATCGGTAACAATTGTTCGACCTTGGCTGAACATAAGGATTTGGAATCCTACTCGGGCCCGCTATTGTGGGTACTACACGTTGAGGCCTAGATGAGCCGCTCCTTGTATCACAGTTTGCGGTTGCATGAGGTTGAGGATGTTCTCCTACTGGTTCATTTTCTCGTGCTAGCATTAGATCCTACTTGGAACCCATCATGTGGAGTCAAGTTGAAAAATAGGGCCGAGTAGTAACTCTTTCAAGTTGCGTTTCTATCCTACCTACCAATTGAACTGCTTCATCTACGGTCCCAACTAGGTGCATCTGAACTTGGTCCTGAATCGTCGGTCGAACCCACCTATAAATCATGCTACCTTCTATGATTTGGTTTCTGATAGGTTGTTTCAAATTGTCGACCGCTGGAATTCTTCGATGTAGTCAGTGACGGTTCGATTTCTCTGTCGGCAATTTTGGTATTGCCGGAATAGTACCTGCTCATAATCACTATGAAAGAATCGTGATCAAAAAAGGGTCTCATCCGTGACCATGATGAAATGGGTGTCTTATTCTTTCAGGCAGGTGAGAGTTGTAATTTCTCCCACCATGCATAAGTACCAAATTTTAATTTAAATGCTACTAGTTTCACATTTTTATGCTCTGTCACGTCCATGTAATCAAAATACCGTTTTACTTCGGCTAGCCAGTCGAGGAAATCTTATATGCATAATAAACCGTTAAAACTAAGAAGTTCAACCTTACCTCGATAATCTCTTTCGGCACGATCTAGATGATCGCCTCCATGGATTGGTCATCGGGCAAAGCTTTCATCGTCGCTAAAACTTGAATCATCTAGTGTAGCTTTGCGATTTACCACTGGTAGTGCTCTATAGAAATCGAGTTTGTGTCGTACAACAACCACAGGCGGTGGAGCATCGCCTAAGGCTCGGGGCGGAAGTAACGCATCCGGGAGATGATCGAGAATTGCTGCAGCCCTTGTATGGTCAACTGACTCTCCCGGTGGAACACTTTCATTCTTTCCTAAAGATAATGAATCCCTGGATCACTGTCTATGAGATTTTAGTTCATACCTTCGTTATTTGTCATCGGCCCGAGGGAAATCCTCACTTTGATACCAATTGACGCATGGATGAACATGATGAGGTCGATCACCGTCTTCCTCAAGGATAACTACTCCGAATCCACGGAGCTTCTCTGGACTCCTTACAGAGACTTCTTGAATCCATGAGGAAAAAAAAGCAAGAAAAATAGAAATAAATTCTATAAAATTTGTAATTTGATTGATTCCTAAAATAAACAAGTTCACAACCCTATAAATAGGGATACTAAGCAATGAGAGATATTTCAGAATCAAACTACAAACTAAAACTCCTAGAATTTGCAACTTACTATAAATAGTAAACTTACAATTTATAGATGATCGTGATGCCTACTAGTACACAAGGTTTTCGGCCAAAAATAGTAAGCGTCCTATTTGGCTTCACCACGTTGTTCTCCTAATTATTCTAAGCACTTTTTGCATTGGGTGCAACTCCTGAAGCCCAACGATTGAAGAGTTTAATCAAACTAAAAGTTACTATTTATAGTAAAAGCAAAATTAAAATAGGGAAATGGCCGTCGATCTGATGGTATTTCGCAAATCTGGCTTGCGCAACCTGGCATAATAGCTCGTCCTACCCCAAAATCATATATTTTACGTCCGATAACTGATTCCGGATTGCAAGATACGCCGGATTTAAGGTCTGACAATCCGGATCACTTCTGTCATCAACCGGGCCTTTTCTAATCCATCTCTGGCCATCAAACTTTCCGCAACCCACTCTGCATCAAGATGCCAAATTGGATGTATAACAACCTTAATTATTATGTAAAAGATAAGATGAAGCATTTTAGATATCAGATCTAACAACACCAAATAGACATCTATACGGCCATGCCTAAGTTGGTATAATCTGTAATTTCTTATTGAGTATTGATTGCCTATCAAGCGCCCAACTACATGTTCTTCTTTAGACTCGAGGGATTTCAAGGGCTGGTCCTAGATCGAGCTGGAGTCAAGTTTAAGTTGTTTTTTTTTTTTTTTTTTTTTTTTTTTTTTAATGTTGAAAGATCCAAATCCCAACCATTTAAAAGTCTAGGACGGGTTGGGCCCGGTCAACCTTGAGCATTTCAAGGCGCAGTCCATTTGGTGGTCATATTTCACACCCAGACCCAACCTAGTGGGTCTAATTTCATACCTAAATTACTTCTTCTTCTTCTTTTTTTTGTCAGGTCAGATCCAGTGATTGATCAGGTGGACCAAACCCATCTACCAAAAACATAAATAATGAATAAATGGGATTCTTCCCTGCGAATAAAATCCAATAGTTAACTTTAAAAAATTAAAATAAAATAAAAAGAGGAGAGAAGACTCCTGAGCATCCAAGGCTCTTCAATTTTCATTTGATGTCTTAAGCACATAACCATCTTAAGAGAAGTTTCAAAACCACACTAGAAAAGCTCTTCACACTTTATGCTCTAGAAAAAGAAAAAGGCTTCCTGGGATTACAAAGATCCCTAGCTTAACCCAAACTAGAACAACCCATGGGGAAATCACATCTTATTCAGATAATAAAGCACACAGAGCATTTGCCAGGGATGCCACTGTTGTTGGGGACACTGCCCGGGTCCCACCCAGGTACCATTTTTGGATCATCTCCACGACATTTCCATTCTCTACTTTGAGTTTCACTTCCTCTTTTCCTTCAGTCAGAAATCCAATCTGCATCCAATGCATGAAGATTTTAAAAACTAAATCTCTTGTGTCATAGACTGCATCATTGCTAACCACACGATCGTGGTCACTTAACTGCAGCTAATAGATCAGTAATCTCCTTTGGCCTAACCTCATGTCATGGCAAGTAGGATACAAAGGTTGCAGTGTTTAAGGTCAGAGGCTCAATTAGTGCACATTCCCATCGAATTGGACCATCCAATTAAACTCATGAGTGGAAGGACTGAACTGGTGCAATTTAAGTTATGGACCATCCAAAAGGTGGGCCATCAATGGGAAGGTACTCCTGTATACACCTAGTATACAGAATATAGTTGGATCATTGACCTTAAACACATTAGTATATAATTGAATCATTTTAATTATGAAAAAAAAAAAGACAGAGAGAGAATATTGCAACTATATATTGCTTGCCTCAGCAGTTTGGGACGTGGCCGGGAAATGAAAGGTGATGATGGAGTTTTTCTTGAAGTACTTGGCCTGAAAGAATTCCACAATTTTCTCTAGCGCTTCCTCTTCCTCTTCTTCGTATTTATCGACTGCCGCCAACCGGTCTCTCACAGCGCTCTCTAGCTGTACGCCATACTGAGAACCTTTTATCTCCTTTATAACCACAACTCTGATAAATTTCTCCACAGGAGCTGCCAGAAAGAAGGGAAAATGAAAATGAAAATAAGAACAGCGACATGTGAATGTTTATAATGCAAAAACTCACATAACTAATGTAATTTACTCTGAAATTTAGAAAAAGATGGACAGCAAACATTTCATGTCCTTCCTTACTAGAAAATTACAACCCTGCCATCAACAGACTACAAAATGGACATTCCAGATTTTTTATGGGCCACTCGGGCAAACCTAAACCTAGCCTAATTGGACTTTCAGGGACCCTCAAAACTTCAGCACATCATGTTTATTTAGTGGGTCTCAAATCAAAGATCATTCAAGGCACAGCCCAATAGGCACACTTCAAGCTCAGATTCGAAGTCCATTCAGCCACTGGGCCACCTTGGCCTATCCAGGGTATGATGAAGCTCGATCCATTAGAGGCAGCTTACATACTTGAACCATACTAGCGAGGACGACATGAAGTCAAAAGTCTAAAGCCTAACTGAAGATGGGAGTTTCTACTGCTCGTTCTTGGAACATTTGTTAGGTGGGTTTAAAATCCAGTGTAGGGCCTACTAATTACAACCCTATAGTGGAACCCATTCTCAGCCCAAAGCAAGCTGGCCTGACCTAATGAAGAGGTATAATAGGGCACTCAGCCTCAAGAAACGTAGAGTTCAGTGATCCAAACCATTGCCCATAATTATGATATGAGGTTTTTTTTTTTTTTTTTTTTTTTTTAATTACCTGCGACAAGAGCCTCGAAGAAGAGATCATCTTCAGTGAGTTCACTACCCGTTTTTCCCTTCCATTGCTGTAAATGCTCAACAACCTGTGGTTCTAAATAGACCCCAATTGCAGTAAACTTTATTTGAAGAAAATGAATCTCAATATCAGTGATACCTGTGCACACAAACACCTGTTAGCCCATAATCTCAAATACCTATTGTGCATAGTTCTCAAAAAAACAAATAAAAATTGCTGACTCAAATTGAAATGTGACCGAATCAAGTACGTGGCCCAGTTAACTTGACTCGGCCAGATTTTGAGATACTGGTCGATCCTAAGAGAGTTCCCAGACTATAAATTGGTCAGAATTTGGATTGGCCAATCTATAATTGACCAATACAAAGATCCAGATGTTTGGAGGCAACCTCCAAGGCAGAGGTTGAGAAGCCAAACCGGTTTTTTTTTTTTTTCAAAGGTTAACACGTTAGTACACACACCCCACTGTTAGCTACACCCCAAGACCGGGGATTTATTTGTGTTGGGATGCACATTGCAAAGCCTCGTTTCACCGGCACCCTCTATAAAATGGGCGAAAAATGGCAATTTGATAAATCCAATTGGTTTTTATTGAGTCGACCTAGACAGGAAGCTTAAAATCCCTTCTCTAGGAATCCCCCCTTTCGCAATTGGATCCGCCCAACAGAGACATTAGGGTGTTGGGTAG